>JAOTAV010054271.1:0-15729 GCA_026546445.1 Cyclargus thomasi
CACAAGTCCCTCGGGTACTTAGCACAGGGCCGGACTGACGTGGTGTGAAGCGTCCATAGATATTATTATTATTATTAATATTATTATTGTTACCACGCGAATAGAACCGCGGGCAACAGCCACTTGTTAAAATAATATAATTATTATTAAGTGGACCTTAGTCCTGATAGTCCGAGTAAATGAGCACATGGTGGTGTCTCCAGTCCGGGGTCTTAGCGCGTTGCATATTTATACTGCCATGAATATTCTAATTCATTTCAGTTTTTCTTCAAACTCTAAAGCCGTCTGTATTTTTAGCTTTTTGTTTCAAACTGTGTTAAGTGCGCCCTTTATGCCTTTCTACTTTATAAAACGATTGCAATTATTAAATATATTTACGTTGCTGTGATAAAAGCTAAACCAAGGGCCTGTTTCACCGCTTACAGATAGTCTATCTACAACTTTATTTGACATATGTTGTATGGAGAATCTGTAAAAAAAAGTTGTGGATAGCCTAACAGAAACTTTATCAGTAAGGGGTAAAACAGTTTTTCGCCGTGGGAGAGGCATGCTTTGGCACGCGAAAACGAAACTGGCGTTTCGTTTTGTTTATTGCGTTTATTTGTCCCACATGAATTAGACATTACAAACAATCATTGTTTTCCCAGCTAGGTCAACTGGGTGACCTGAATGTAATACCTAACCTAACTAAGAGCTTCATAAAATATTAGATGTCCCAGAAAAATAGCGATGTCATAATTTAGTTAGTACTTTCTCTGAGCACTAATGGGCACTAAAAGCTTTAGATTAAGACATGTCTAGACTAAAGTGGCTGCTTAAAAGCTGAAAGGTTTATCTGATCATATTTATAATTTTGGGAACTACTTATAAAAATTATGTGTTATGCTAGTTTCAGTAGGTAAAAGCCAAAAGGGTTATGCAACATAAGGACTTTAAATAAACCATTAAGAATGAAAGGAAGCTAAATACCACGATACAAAAATAATTTTAAACAAAAAATTAAATCCGACTTCCCCAGGAAAACCTTGGCATAGATGAACTAAAAAGTAATAAATAATTCTTATCGAAACTTAAACTTATATTTCAACTATTGGCATAAATAACAAAGGAAATTAGAGCAAATGAAATCGTAATACATATGGAAAGTATTTGGTAAAGTTTCAACATTTCTACATTTTGTATAAGTGTCTGATGACTAGCTTCTAGCTTACTAAATCTATTGTCTAAAGAAGCAGGTTCATCTTGTACCTTAAAATTATTATTTTCTGCCTCAACACATGCACACTTTAGTTTGTATTCATTAGCACATTCAGATTTCTCCCAGAGCTCATTCAAATCCTTTTTAGATATGCTAGCTTTAGGTACTTGAATGGCTACAATTAGAAATCTGTCATTCTCGACTGATTTGATTAGGAATCCTGAATTAACAGTTATCTGTACACTTTCTAATGATCCGCTAGTTAAAATACCTGAGCTTGGTTTTACGCAATACTTCTCAGGGGCTGTTGTTTTGATTTTGTATGATATAGGTCCGTTGTCCGTGTTTTTGATTGTCAGATCTGCAGAAATGTTTTCATTTTTAGCTCTAAATGTTAGCTCTTTAGATGGATTCAAACTCAATATTTCGCCAGGGGAAAGATCTTTGCTTTCTCTACTTTCTTTTTGATCTTGTTTTATTTGTCCTTCAGATATAAACTCAAAAACATAATTATCTTTGCCTCCCCAACTCACTAAAGATTGTTCTGGTGCAATAATCTCTTTAAGTTTATCTTTGTTCACAATTTTGAGAATTTCTACGGCACTGGCTGGTAGAATACTTTTCACTATTTTGAATCCGGCAGACAGTATCCACGGCAGTTGAAACACTATAATGTAATTGATGAAAATTGGATAGTAGTTTTCGAATAGCTTTGTTATGTACGTGATCAAGTCTATATCCAAGTTGCTTAAACCACATCCGTCCATGTCGAAAAATAATGTTATCTTCTTCCCGTCTTCTTCTCTTTCCAGTCTTTCCAGCCAGTATATTATTACCTTCTTTAATGCATCCATATCCTTCTGGCCTTTAAAGAAGAGTTTGGATTTCATAATGAATACGATGCAGCTGTCTATATCTCGTCCTCGAGGGAAGAATATCCCTTCCTTCAGGTATTGCATGTTTACAGTTTCTTCGGTAATATCATTGATGCCATTAGTCTTCCGCCACAGCATCAGGTTGAAGAGCATCTCCACGGCTAACTGAACATTGTTCTCGCAATGTTCTAGCACCCGGTATAAGTATTTATCACTCTTAACTCGGTCCAAGTCTCGTTGATCGAACGATCCCGGAGGGTTTGGTATTCCGTCCTTCGTTTTTGCTTCGAACAACATTCGTATATCTCCTATTTTGGACATGGTCTTAACAATTTTTAATTTTTTTTTATGATGTGAATACTCTTTTTTTCAAATAGCACCTTTAATTATGAATTCGTTATTTCCAAAACTAACCATAGCAACTGAAACTAAAATAATGACTACCAATTGTTGACTGTCCCGAGCTCAAATATTGATATCTACTGATAAAAAACCGACGTCATATAATTTAGTAGTGGTGCTGCCGAGAAATTAGCTTATACGTAGATTGCGGACCTACGTAATTTGGTCAGGCAATGTTCAGCCCAGCCTATTAGCATTGACTTGCTATAAGCCAACAAAATATAGGTTCGCCATATGCTTATAAATCAATTTATCGGACGGTACAAGCGTTACATCATTAGGTAAATATTATGTTTATCAAAAAGATACAATGATTCATTTTTAATTGATAAGTATCAATTACAGCAGGTGTCTGATGAAAACTGGCTAAGTGCGAGTCAGAATTTCGCACCAAAAATAGGAATTTTACAATTATATAAAAAAGATTTTATTTGATTCGGCTTGTTTGTATTTTCGTATGTTCATTTGTACGGGTTAAATCTTAGAAGCTAAATTCACTCCACTTATCGACTTCTGATTAATTAGAAAATTTTCATAGATACGTCAACTGGATGACAATGCCTTAAGAAAATAATAAGACTTTAATACTTTAACATTATAATAATGGGGCCGAAAGGAGGTCATATAATTTCAGAAATCAAACTATCAAATTTGAGTTCGTTGAAATTCTCTTGCCGAGCCAAGCCTAGGTCTTTTCATACATATCATAGTCGTCATATAATATCAATATAAAAAGTATTTGCTTTCGATATTATAAGACGATTGTTATATGAATATTCAATGACAACCGTCATTTGACGGTAGTCATAGAATATCGAAAGCAAATCGTCGCTGCGAGTGCCAAGTTCCATATGTGATTTTGGTCAGGTTGTGAGAATCAACAAAAAACATGTTTTTGGATTGAAAATAAAAAAAAAATACAAAATTATCGATACCACAACACAAAGATATTTTTGCCACAAAATTTAAAATACAAAAATGGTTTTATCAGACACTGAGATTATTTTTAGCGAAAAAACGAAAAATAAAAAAAAACACATATGGAATTTGGCACTCGCAGCGACGAAATGCGGTTGCATCGCTTCAAAAGTCGCCAAAGTTCAGCATGGCCAACAAGAAATATGGAAGGATAGACAAATGACAGATAGTTGGCATAAACTGACTTTTCTTTGTGCATCCGCCACTTTATCTATCTTGCTGTAGAGAGACTTTCTCGGTCGCCATGAAAAACGTGCTGGTAATACTATAATTTTATCAAACTTCACTGTCACTGAAAACAAAGAGATTGTCATAAAGGTTGACGTCTACTATCAGCGATGCGACCTCTGTACGACCCTTGTAAAGGTTGTAACAGACATTTCACTGGCTGATAACAAGGGTTGAAGCATGAAATTGAAAAAATATTTACGTAGAGTCAGGTAATT
The DNA here is from genome assembly GCA_026546445.1 of Cyclargus thomasi. NCBI lineage: Eukaryota > Metazoa > Arthropoda > Insecta > Lepidoptera > Lycaenidae > Cyclargus > Cyclargus thomasi. Next base: position 3,900 of record JAOTAV010054271.1, read on the forward strand.
TATTCCATAATTATTACAGCTTCGATATCCAGATGCTGTGTCTTTGTCTTATGCCAGTGTAAGTGACTTAGAAGCACCTAAGGGACCATCCATAAAGTACGTCACACGTAAAGGGGGGGTGGAGAGGGCATTGAATATCATAATTTTAAATATTGGGGTGGTTGCAATTTTAAGCGTCTTCTAAAAAATGAGGAGGTTTCTTTTAGGGAGGAGGGTTCTCAGAAATTTTACCTGTGAGTGGGGAGAGGTCTAAAAATCTAATAAAAAGAGGAAGAGAGATTTGTGCTGTCTGCTTTTTCGATAAAATCGTTGAATTGACAAATTACAATGAATCGATAATTTGGTGTCCACTATCTGATTGTATTTAAAACTGGAACTTCTAACGAACCTCTTGGGCAACTCGTTTAAAAGGCCAGCATCGCATTTGCGACTCCTCTAATGTTGTATACTGTGGTTTTCTAACAGGTGATCCATTTGCTCGTTCGTTTGCAAATTTCATTTAAAAAAATTTAGTACCTAGTGCGTGGTAAAATCTCAATTAATCATGTCGAAACCTAATCAAAATAATACTTTCATCAGTAGTTGTTTTGCTATACAATCTTATCTACATATATCATTCGATACTTAGGACCTGTTTCACCGCTTACAGAAAGTCTATTCCTTCGATTAAATAAAAAAATTAGGCGGCAACTTCGAATCTTTATAATAATAAAGATTCGAAGTTGCCGCCTAAATAGGGACATTGGCAAAACCGCGCTTAAACGCTCTTAGTCGTTCCGAGACCGCGTTTTTAAATTTGTACGATTGTGAGCTTTAACTCATTCAGTGAAGTTTTAATTTTAAATACACTTGATTTTCATTTAAGTTGTTTTGTGTCCGATAGTCTTGGTGTCATTATTTTATTCAATTTTGTAGGAATCTGTGCATCTTAGTACTTAATATTTGATCGAAGGTCTATTCATAACTTTATTTGATAGATGTTGCATGGAGAAACTTTAAAAAAAGTCGTGGATAGCCTAACAGAAACTTTATCAGTAAGCAATGAAACAGGCCATTATTATAGACTCTTCAAAATAACTTGGCATGGAATTTAATACAAATTCTAACAATTGAAATGGTTTTGTGCAGTGGCGTAACTATACCGTTCGAGGCCCGTGGCAAATTGATTTCGTTCCACTATTTCAATCCCATACAAAAACACGTCAAGCGATTTTTGTAAAAATAATCGCTTGCCACTTGTCTAGGGGAGCTGATCGGGGGTCCCTTCCGACTGGGGGCCCGTGGCATTTTGCCGGCTTGCCACCATGTAGTGACGCCACTGATTTTTGCCTAATTACGGCGAATGAAGTATAAATAAGCAACAGCTATAATAAAACTTAAAATTGATATCCATACCAATATTATAAATACAAAAGTGTGTTTAACTGTGACCTTATCACGCCCAAAATGCTAAACCGATTTTGCTGATATTTGGTATGGAGACACTTTGAGTCCCGGGGAAGGACATAGGATACTTTTTATCCCGGAACAATGTACGGTTCACGTGCGATAAACGAAATTTGGCGGAATGGAGTTGTGGGCATCGTCTGGTACTATGATAAGCTAGATCATTTTATTATTATTCAAGTAAGGCCTTAAATGGTATTTTGTAAACTGTCTCAAAATAATAGTTTTTGCCGTGGGAGAGTCATGCTTCTGCACGAATGGGCTGGCTCGCCCAGCGTGAAACGGCGTTGTGCTGTTTTTCGTTCAGTGAGTGAGTTTACCGGTGGCCCAACTTCCCTAATCCCTTGACCCGGAATGTCCATGGGCAACGACAGTTGCTTTTAATCAGGTAACCCGTCTGCTCGCTGGCCCCCTAAACATCATAAAAAACAATTGAAAAGCAGTTTTTACTTTTTGTAACCTTGAAAGCGTACCTAGTACCTACCTACTAGCATAGAGAAATTATATACCCTACTAGTAATAATATTCGAGTCTTTCTAAATTTAGGTAGACATGAACGCCCTCTATCTTTTAATTTCAAGTAAAATTTTTGGTACAACGGAAACACCCAGCGAAGTCGTCTGCCTACCTACTGATTGCAGTTTCAAAGTTTTGCACATGAACTTATTCATTTAGTTATCTTGATAATGTATAGATGGCGCTTTTACAGATACAGACAGTAAATGGGATGTGGTCGCTATCAAGTGAAACTAGATGGCGCACTTATTTTTCTTTTAACACGGTTGAGAAAAATTCATGTTTAGCACTTATAAGTTATAACTCTTACGGATCAGCTTGTCAGCTAGCTTCTTTAACGTTTCTTCTGAGTAGTGACGACGAAAAAAGTTTCGTATACATATATTTTTTAATTTAGAAATAAAATCATTACCCGAGTTCCAAAAACGAGGAGGTTATTACGAATTATAAAGAAAAATCATAATAATTTGCATATTGACTTGAAGAAATTATTAAAATCAATTAAATGTGTTTTTAAAAACATACGGCCCATCTAAAAATATCTTAGGTTAATCTAGGGTTTTAACTAACTATATACCTTTTTTTATTAAAATCGTTCCAGCCGATACAACAGACAAAACTCTAAAAACTTAGCGTCGGATTTTTTATTCTCACGCTACTCGACGCGCAAGGCGAGAGCGCGGTGGGCACAGGGAAGCAGGAGACATAACTGACATTTCGAGCCGGTGTCTAGTTGAGCCGTAAGAAGTGAAGACGTGAAGAGTAATATGACAATAAAAAAATATATTATATGGTTGACTTTTATATTACCTCTAGAAGCTCTAAGCCTCTAAACCAGACTGTCAAAGACATTTGGTGGAGGCCTCTAAGCCTCATTAATTTATAAGGGTAAAATTAAAAGACAATATAACTGTAAGGATAATAACTATAAATATAAGAGTCATATTGTAACTAACATCTTTAACCAAAATATGGACAAAATTTAGTCTGAAATAAAATTTCATTTATTTATTAATTTCATTTATAAATTCCCGCCAAATAACAGAAAACTAATAAAATTTCTTGAACTCGGAATGTCTTGTAACTTTAAATCAAAAAATTGTATTGAATAGTGGACTTTGTTTAAATTTCTGTCTCTCTGAAGGTTGAAAATTATTTAGCATTTCACTTATGTAGAGTAATTCTTACGAGTATGGCTTTCTTGACTAAGATTTAATGAGCTTGCCCCTCTTGTCAATCAGTCCCGAGCGTTGCATCCAGACTATGAATTCCCTGTTCTGCTCCACCTGGGTCCGCTTTCGACCCACGCACTCGTACAATGGTCGTCGGTACCAAACTGAAAATAAAAACACACACTCATTTTAAATGTTTCAAAACTATCGATAAACAATTTTTCTAATCTAAGCTAAAGGCTTATTTACTTAACTCTTTCTAGCGAATTCGCTCGCATGGAATTTGAAAATTATTCAAAAATACATATATTCTTGTAAGCCTCCTTTTGAAACATGATTTTTTCCTAAGAAAAAAGTAGCTTATGTTACTTTTCATCCTTAGGATAATGTGTACACGTAACGGATGTTACCACAACCTGTAGCGTTATGTGAACATCTTGTTATTCTGAGTGACTCTAGCTCGTGCAGCGATCGTGTACCTTCAAACCTCGGCATCCTCAGACCCCCCAAAGCCCTAAGCCGTCTCAGGTGAGGGAACGCCGTAACACCCCTGATTCGCCGGCGCCCCCGTCCACTCTGCAATACTTAGATAGATTAAGCCGCCACTGCTGAACCATCAGATTTAGTTAATTATTATAATTTAACCTCTAATCCACGCATACCGGTATCACGTAAACAGGAATCCAAATCCAATTTGCAGTGGTTCAGGAACACCTTCTGTTGCCCACTGCTGGACAACGCGCACTCCGGCACGTAGATGTCGGTGCAGTAGCTAGGGCAGTCGTGCTGGCATGACTTCCCGTCCACACCCATGCTCAGAGACCTGTCATGAGGATGAAATAGCGTGATGATAGTCCTTACCATCGTTTGTGAACATAGATAAATTTAGAAAAGGAATTTAACATAGTTTTCGTGGGAGAGCCATGCTTCGGCACTAAGGGGCCAGCTTGGCCGTAGTGATACCGAGGCCTCACAGAAAACTTGCGCGAAACGGCGTTGTACTGTGTTTCGTTCAGTGAGTGAGTTTACCGGTGACTCAACTTCCCCAATCCCCTATCCCTATTCCTATTCCCATAAAGGCCGGCAACGCACTTTCGACTCTCCGGATGTCACGAGTGTCCATTGGCGACGGCAAATTCTCTATCCCTATAGACCTACTATAGGGATAGAGAATAAAAAAAGAAAAAAGGCCGGCAACGCACTTGCAACGACTCCGATATTATACGTGTCCATGGGCGACGGCAGCTGGGTTCCCTTAGGCGAGGAACATGCTCGCTAGACCCCTATTTTCATAATCATGTAAATCATTTAAGTTACATTTTTCTCTACGCCGCTACAGAGCAGCAGTGACATGGGCGCTAGATCAATTTCGATAGAAAATGAAACGTATAGCCTAGATCATCGGTATATAAAAATAAAATAAAAATAGCATTTTATCAAGACGAAATAATCAAAACAAACGGCCTACGACTGCATTTACCTGATTTTACCTTCTGGATTTAAAACGCCTGCGTGTTTTCTTTTGTTTCTTTTTATTTATCCGTGGTCTGGGCATGCGCACTTCTTCCGTCCTAATGATAGGCAAATCTTGCACATACTCCGGTGGAGTTTCAGGTAGGTGGGCAGCGATTTTACCACATTTCTGAAGCTCAACTTCTACGTATCCTAAGAAAGACGGAATTTTCTAAAGCTAAGCTTTCTATTATTACTCCAATTCTAAGCAATTTGAAGATTTTAATTTTTTAAACTGCAGTAAACCTAATAAAAATGCTATACTTTCAATGGTTACACTATATAAGGCCGCATTTACACCTGCGAGATAACTTTCGCGAGAAATATCCAAAAGCCAGTCTGACAGTTACTTCCTTGACTTGCAAGTGTAAACCCCGTAGCAAGTGTTCGTCGCAACAAAGTGTAAGTCGCAACAATTTGTCAAGCGCTTCCTGCGAGTACTTGCGAAAGCAACTCTAAACATGTACGAGTCGACTCGCGAGTCACGATAGATCTGTGCTTATTGGTCTAGTACCATATATCTCGGCCTCGCAGCTAGTATCGCACGTGAAACATAAGAAATTAATAAAAAATTGCAGAAATAAATTGCGAGTCATTTGCACAGCATGTAAACGATGCAAGGAACTTGTGCGAGACTTTCGCGAGTTTGCTTGTAGGTGACAACGCGGCCTAACATCGTAAAAAGCTCGTATCTATATTTAGCTGGTCTGATAAAAAAATAAAGCAATTTTTTCATACAGAAGAGTGCTACTTTCAAATTTAAAACTTACTGTTAAATTCATCTCTGAATTCGCAATTGACTTTTCTGAAATAGCATTCGTTTCTGAACAATCTATATTTTGTGATCCCTTGGTCTTTTCTTTCACCACACATAGAATGTAGAGTGTTATTACAGATTACATTTGTGCAGTCCAAGGGCGTGTTTTTCCTCTGTACGACCACATCACTATGCCTCTCTTTCCCTCTCACGAAAACGTCTCCTTCCGCCTCACTCTGTTTTTGTATCGTCCATTTGTTTGATTTTTCAATATCTTCATTGTTCTTACCAGTTACGAAGATAACATCTTTTGATTGTTCTGATTTTTCTTCAGAAAAATGAGTCAATATTAATAATCATCGTGTGTGTGTGTGTGTGTGTGTGTGTGTTGTATATAAAATATTCAGGGACAAAAACTCACGCTACAACATTGTCACTTAGATTTGTCATACCTTATGTTAACAGCATATGAAATACTAGCTGCCTGTCAAATTTTAGCCTGACACGTCTATAGCTCAGACTGTCCGTTGATGGATGCTTTATCAGTCAGTCAGTCACCTTTTATGTCTGTTTTACACGTATTAAATTGATAAGTAGGTACCTAAATTTTGACTAAATTGTAAGTTATTAACTGCATGTAAACACAAAATTGTGGCAAGTAAAGTCACTTTAAAGTAAGTTAAAATTTATTTAAATACTTATCTACTTAAAACGTATAAACCAGACATTAGTTTCTATAAAGACGAAATGTAAGTCGAAGGTGAAATTTACCTGTAAGTGCTTTCACCATTACTCTTTCTGTATGTCTATTGCTGTTATAATTTTCGATTGGATCATTTCTCCTTGTTTCACTATTCGGCACAAAAATAACATCCGCATCTAAAGGCTGATCTAAATTCTGCTTTTCTTCTTTATTTGTCATCGTCTCCGGCATTATTCTGTCTATGTCACTATGACCAGCTCCAGTGATAATAATATCAGAGTCGTTGAACGCTTTAACCTGTAATATCGAGGTAAAAACAATTAAAAAAATCATTCTCCAAACCGTATGCCGTATACGCTATCGCTGCTGTAGAAACAATGAGAAAAACCTATTGTAATCTTAACAATGTGCACTGTAAAAAGATGATTCACAGTACATATTACATAAGCCAACATTACTACGTAAGAAACATTTGCAACATATTATTAAAAATGACGATATATAATCTAAAATGTAAAAATTAGTTTGATAATTTAATAATAATTATCAAACTAATTTTTACACGACTGTACTGCTGCTACATAAAAAGTGCCATCTATTGTAATTTATAGCAAGTGCTTTTTATGTGCGTGAACAAAGTTTTCGAAAGTTCTGGAAAATTGTCAAAGATGGCAGCACACAACTCATTTTTAAGATTCCTTTGGTGTTATTTTAATTTTTTTAATTTAAATGTCTTTGTGAGATAGTACAGGCTAACAAAAAAAATGTCTTTGTAACTTAACGCATAAGCTAGTTCTAGTAGACATTTTCGCAAACGCAGTATTTTCTTGATTCTGGTATTACGAAGTTTTTAATGATACTTGGGGGCAAGTGAGCAGTCGGGTTACCTGATGGAAAGCAACTGCCGTCGCCCATGAACACTCGCGACATCCGAAGAGTCGCAAGTGCGTTGCCGACTTATATGAGGCAATAGGGATAGAAGATTAGGGAAGTTGGGCCACCGGTAAACTCACTAACTGAACGAAACATAGCACAAGACCGTTTCACGCCAGTTTTTTGTGAGGCCGTGGTATCACTCCGGTCGAGCTGGCCCATTCGTGCCGAAGCATGGCTCTCCCACGGCAAAAATTTCATCAACTTCGTTACAAATCCATTAATTGTAGTAACATAGTTCAAATTTCCTCAATAGCACCATTGTAATTATTTTGTCCCGAGTCACAAATTTACAAACTAATATTTAATTAAAACCAGTATAGATATTTATGACGGGACTGTATTACAGGGTGATGGCAATTTTAACCCATTTTTCCCCTTCCCCAAAAACTTCCACGTGGAAATGCAGCGCGTTCCCGCGGGAAACCCCGAGGTTAATTGGGTCAGTAGTGGGGCCAAACAAACCGCCTCCCGCGGGTACGAAGACAAAACCGGATTTAACAAAAAATACTGCGAGTTGACATACTAAATAAAGTAAAAATATTTAAGCCTCGGCCAAACCTGCGCGACCGATGCGACTGCGATGCGGGAGCTCCGCACGACGGACGGAGCGCTTATGTACTTGAGATCAGTAAATGTCTCGGACCCACTCGAGAACGAACAAAACACATTTTTACGCAGGCAAAGCTGCGGGTAAATTGTAGCTTATAAATACTAGATAATGCCCTGACTCCGTTGCGTCAAATCTACATGTTAATTTTTTTTCTTTTTTAAAAAATTCCGGGATAAAAGTATTAACGTTTGTCCACCAACACCTTCAACCGAGAACGAGATTATATTGGTCCAATGAATTGCGACTTTATGATCTAGGCTATAAGTTTCATTTTCTAGCGACATTGCTCTATACATTAAAGCCGTAGAGGAAAATCAAACCTGTAGTCTTTGTCATAAAGTTGCATCTTATCCGGAACTCAAAGTATCTCCATACAACATTTTAACAAAATTGTTGAAGGTCCGTGTATGAAGAGGTAACAGACCGACAGACAAACTTTCGCATCTATAATGTTATTAAGTATGGTAGTATGGATAACGAATTCACCCAAGGGTATAACCACAATGTGCTAACGCTAACTTACCTAAGGGTAGATGTTCGACTTCCCTCAAGATACAACTTGTAACATTACAAGTGGCTGGAGTTTGAAATAGCTTCACGTTAAGTTGTAGTGAGCTACGTGAAGGTAATACGTAGCTTATAATCCGTAGTTATATTGTAAGTAAACGCGATCAGGGCCGGCGCTAGCCTCACCGGCGCCCCGGTGCCACTGACTTCAATTTGTACATGAAATATACGAATGTACACATAAAAAATCAACCAGGCACCGTTTTATATGGCGTACGTGTACGAGACCAACTCGCGCTTTCGCTAAGTTTTTGTGCTAGCGGAGAAGTTAATTCGCACTTCATAGGTAGATGACGGGTATATGTAATTCGGTCGTGACTAGTGTTAAGTCAAATTTAATGAACAGATCGCAACTTTTTCGACCACATTTCGTAGGTTCGTCAAATTTCTTTGATGGTATTATGAAATGAAATTTCGGCAAACCTTTCTTTTCTGCCGTGGTTTTCAACTCTATTCTAGAACTAGAGGATTCTGCCTTCCTTGCGTTTGCTCGGGTTTTGTTGATAAGTTACATCATCCATAGTTATAAACATACTTCATACTTATATTGTTTTAAAAATATGTTTGTATGTTTTCATTTATTTGTCCTTCCCCACGCCAAAACCGACAACCAATCGACTTGATTTTCGGCATACACTTAGTTAAAAGGACGGAGGTTAGGCAGGCTACTTTCGGTCTTGAAAAAACATCATGTTTTAAAGAAGGCTTACAATTTAAAAATACATTATTATTTTTACGCAATTTTCGAATAGCGTGAATAGCGAAGAGGTGTGCAATAACTATTATCGTTGTTGAAGTTCTAACACCACGTAAGTCAAGATTGGCAACTTTTCAGGAGAGCGAAACAATTGATTGACTTTTGTATACATCACCATACTAATAAGATTTTACAATGAAGAAATTGTACAGGTTTTTGTTAGCAGAAACGTGCTCCTGGTTAACTCAAACGATGCGTTTTCCGATTTTCTGCAAAACGGGATCGAAACGACTAAATAACCAAAACGTGACTTACGTGGTGTTAGAACTTCAACGACGTTATGTTTTTGCCCAATACAAGGCGGTATAGATCCTCTCATTTCTATACAAACCATGATTGTCAACAACAAAGTGACTACACAAGACTATTTTGTTTTTTTTTTTTTAATTTTTTATTTACTTAACTCAACACGTTTCAACAGCAATACGCCAAAACTGGACAAGCAGTTTGTAGGCGTTCCGCTCAAACACAAAAATTAAACATTGAATATGCCACCTTATATCAAAATTTAAGATAGAATTTTTGAGGTACAAAAAAAACAAAGAAAAGAAATACTAGTAGTAGTGTTATGTGATGTAATGTGTGTGTGTGTGCGTGTATGAGTAGTAGTATTTTACAATATTCAGTGAACGAAGCATTTTTTTAAGTTTTAATTTCTTATTACATTTTATTTTCCTCCCTTAGTAGCTTATATTTATTGCATATCTTAGGCACTATACACTATCTATTCCTTTCACCATAATAATTACTAACTTTTTTATTCTCCTTTTTTGACTCTCTAAAACTGTTTATGCATTCTTTTTATTTAAATTTCTCTCTATAGTATGTTTCGTTTATGACGACTACTGTGGCGCAGTGGTTGAGCACCTTGGTAGCTCACGCCGGAGATCGCGGGTTCAAAGCCGACGGGACAAAAAGTTTTTAGAAGCTCCTGGGTCGTGGATATGTATTAAATGTGTGTATAATATAATAAAATCTTAAATATGTGTTTAGTATAAAATATATTTCCGTTGTCGTGTACCCGTAACACAAGTCCTTCAGGTACTTACCACGGGGTCAGACTGACGTGGTGTGAAGCGTCCACAGATATTATTATTATATTATTCGTGAATGACAGTATGTATAGAAATGACAATTTTTTGACAGAATGCTAAGAGACGCCGCCAAGACTAGGACAGGGCGAACGTATAACACTAATATTAATATTATTATAGTCCACACATATCGGACATATACTGTGAATAAAGTATTAGTGAGGGTAATAAGGTTGTGTTCCTCCCTCTCCCCCCCCTTCCCCCTCCCGCGCCGCGCCGCGCCGCCCCGCCCCGGGCTGGCCGGGTACACACTCGCTAATTACCCGTACAGCTGTAAGGCGCGGGTACACTGTTACATGGCGAACACGGCGGCACGGCAACGGTACGGCTATATACGTGCCTCAATAGAATTTTTAGGAAAGATATTATGCGTATTTTTAATAAAAAACAAACGCTATCTCCTGTTTCTTCCGTAGATAAAATAAAATAAAAATTAACACAAGATTACGCAAATTGGTTTAAATATAGAACAGAAATCTGGAAACAATGAATCGTTGAATTTCGGTTCCTTTAGTTGGAATTTTCAATCCAATCTGCAGTTGTGCTCATCTCCGTCTACGGTCTCTCTAGCCTGTGATGTGGACAATAATAGATTATAAAAATACATTTTTTTCATTCCTCTAGCTAATGTATCCTCTTTACTCGTGTTCGATTACTTTTTAAGTTAAAAAGTTATATCCACTATAGAAACTAAATTTAGCACGGATCAGATTTAGTAAAGTTAGTAAATCTTTCAAAGGTATACGTCCTTTTGCAATAAAATCCCAGAAAACATTAAAAATCTTTCTATAAACAAATTTTAAAAAGTAGTCAAAGGACGTTTGTGTGCCAAAGTCTACTATAAGTTAAATGAATAATCAACGACGGACACACATCTTTAGGAGTAGAACAGCTATTTGCAAGGCTACTAAGGCTACTTCTATAGTAAATTATTAATTTTTGACTAACAATGATGTAACCATATTTTATTAGCAATGAATTGAATAAGTTAAATTTGATTGTATGTTTTTATTTTAAAAGATGAATTTTTCCACTTTTTTGGTATAAAGTGGCCTCATGCGAGTTTTTTTACGCCGGTTCTTCTCGCACGACTAGTTGCCGAATGTCTTAGACATGTCTACATGTTGACCACCGGTGGTAGGTCAACATGTAGACATTCTGCAAACTGGTTTCAAATTTACTCAGAAAAGTTACGTTAATTTTTTTTTTATTTATTTATTCCTAAATGCAACAAAATCATTAAGACTTAAAAAAATGTTTCAGCGAAATCTATAAGCTTGTGGCTAACGACTACTTCGATATGAATATTTACATAAATAATATTTATTAAATCTTGTGTGTCTAATAGTTCATAATAATTATGAATAATTATTATACGGTAGCTTACAATCGTAGCCGTTTGATTAAATTCTTGCGGGAATTGAAATGGTGACAACTACGCGACGCAAACTCCCTGACGCCTGACGGTACAATGGACCCGCGCTCTCTACACGGCATAAGTTGGCAGCACAGTGTACGAAGTTTTCCCCAGCCCGTTAGCTCTACATCACCAAGTTGTGCATCACCTGCGGCTCTGTCTCTATCCGCATTAACACAATGTCAATAAATCACGCCCACAGACCCACAAGGATGACGTTGTCATGATGACGTGGAACAGTATTGTCATTCGAAAAATCAAAATCAAAAATCTTTTTATTCAAAATAAGTACCTTAAGTACACTTTCTGAACGTCGAGACTACGGCGCCTACCACCGGTTCGG
>JAOTAV010054292.1:0-15727 GCA_026546445.1 Cyclargus thomasi
GGGATTCGAACCCGCGACCCCCGGCGTAAGCTACCAACGCGCTTACCAACTGAGCCACAGAGGTCGTCAAAATGTACAGACACTTCAATTTTATATGTATAGATGACTCATAGCTACTTACGCAAGAGATTTTTGTGATATTATTCAATATCGAATGAAAAAAGAATTACCCTATAAAGATAATAATATGATTATTATCGGGCAAAGATAAGAAAGACGCACTCGATACGAACAAAAAGTTATAAAGAACTAGCGAGCCCGACAGACCTTGTCCTGCCGGGCTTATTTGTGAATGAAAACCATTCTCAAGACTCCCAACTGAACACACGCAAAATATTTCAACAAAATCGGTCTAGTCGTTTTGGAGGAGTTCAGTGACAAACACACGCACACGAGAATCTATACTAATAATATAAAGCTGAAAAGTATGTTTGTTTGAACGCGTTAATCTCAGAAACTGCTGGCTGGAATTGTAAAATTATTTTTAATAATTATAATAAATTAAATAATAATAAATTAAAATTATTTTGCTTAGTCCATTTATCGAGGAAAGCTAAGGGATATATCGTCGCTGCGCGTGCAAATCCGCGTCGGAGCAACTCGTAAATACCGCGTATTTGCTTTTTGATGATTTTACAGGAGCAAGAAAAAAAGTAATATTTCGGTTGTTTTAATTCGGCTTCGATAGCACAACTGACGTTTCTAATTAGATTATTCAAATTAGGTGAAGTCTAATACTAGTCAATAGGCGTTTAGATTCGGCTGGCACGATATTTGAATTTCGCGCGTTTTGCTGTTACGATGTATTTACAAACTGCTCTTACGCGGTTTTGTACGCGGAGCGACGATACAACATCATGCTACGACTCATAGCCGAGCAGTAAAAAAAAAGTTGTACAAACGAGATAGTTTATAAAGTTTAACGCGGACGTATGTAGTCGCGGGGCGTATTAAGTTGTGTATATTGTTATATAAAACACTTAACTGTACCCCCGATATCGTTAGCATCATCAGGCTACTGATTTTTGAACGATGTGGCCAAGTATCGAAGTCATGAAATTTTTAACATTACAAATATTATCCTCGGAATAACGTTGCTAGTCAGAATAAATGCCGGGTTCAATTTATAGTAGCCAGACTATATATCTAAGTGTATTTTGTAGTCCCTTGGCGGGCCTCCGTGATTTAGTCGGATCGTATTGAGTCATAAATAATATAATTCTGTACTTAATATACTTGAACAAACAGTTTTTCTCGAAACTGACAAAAACAATTTAATAAACTTATCAAGAAAAAAACAAATAATGACTCAGAATTATCAGTTCAAAACACTCAAGAATGTAAATTAAAAACAAAATACATAATCTGTTTCAAATATATATTTAAAATATGCTGGTTATTATTTATCTATTAAATTTGTTTACATCTATTTCATTGAAAAGGTTATTGTTATATCTATTAAATTTCTCCATCCCTTTGTGAAAGTAATCCTCGGAATATCTGGAATATTTTTTTAAACCAAGCCAGGTTTTCAAGCCAAGACAGTTCCTTATTTAATTGTCTTGGATAAAAGACACTGTATCCACGATTTTACTTAAATTACTCTTTTATGATATCAGGGGGGCAAGCGACCAGACGGGTTACCTGATGCCCTGATAGAAAGTAACTGCCGTCGCTCATGAACACTCGCGGCGACATCCGAAGAGTCGCAAGTGCATTGCCCGCTCTTATGAGGGAATAGGGAATGGGGATAAGGATTAGGCCAATTGGGCTACCGGTGAACTCACTTACTGAACGAAGCATAGCACAACGCCGTTTCCCGCCAGTTTTTTGTAAGGTCGTGGTGTCACTCCGGTCGAGCCAGCCCATTTGTGCCGAAGCATGGCTCTTCCACGGCAATGATCATCCGTGTTATGTACTTGTGATCTAGACTTGCTTAGAAATAAAGCAAGTTTTGTGTACACGAAGCTAGTAATACTAGCTTGGCAGCTCACTGAAACTAGCTTGCTGTCATTGCTTTACACCTGCCTCGTGTATACCGGCCATAATGGATACCCTTCATGTTAAAATATAGATACGCGAGCGGGAAGCTTTGTACCCCTTTTTACGGAAGATACGTAGATGTTAAAGCATGAATTTTCTCCCACTTATAATAGATGTCTCGTATAAATATGGAGGAGGAGGAATATTATTTTAAAATATGCTTTATTCTTGCAAATTTTTAATAAATAAACCGCTACGCACACTACAATATATTAACATGACACGATAAACATACACGAAATACTATTTTGCCTATGACTGAAATCTGTGAATCATTTCAATGAAGTTGAATGGCCTGATAACGAGACCTTTATGCCAAATTGAAGTCAATGATTGAATTGAGAATAGATTTTATTTTTTATAGCTCCTCTACACCATGGATTTAAATATTTATGGTCGAATTGTTTTTGGCCTTCAGTCATGATAAAGGTACGATTAAAACAATGAATCTTAACAAACGATAAAAAGAGAAGGCATTTACGGTCGAAATTAAAAACCTTTTTGTAAATCGTTTCAAAATTAAAAACAAAATAAAATACCTGTTACACTTCCATTCACTATAAACGTCGTCTCAGGACTGTCTCGTTGGTACTCAACGGACCAAGTCAAAGTCCTTTGATGACCATTTGACTATATGTTATCCGCGACTTTGTCCATGCGAGAATTATTTTTGCGCAAGAAACATACATTTATCTTCTTTAGGTTTCCGTACCCAAATGGTAAAAACGGGACCCTATTACTAAGACCCCGATGTCTGTTCGTTTGTCTGTCTATCCGTCTCTCCATTTGTCTGCCTGCATATCTCAAGAACGGTAAGAGCTGGAGAGTTAAAAATTTTACAGAATATGTATTTCTTTTGCCGCTATAACAACAAATACTAAAAAAATCATTAAAAGTTCAAGGTAATCTCACATTCTAGGAAAGTGATTTTTATCGATATATTCTGGGTCATTGTCTTATCTCTATCATTAGTCCCTTTCCCGCCCACCACTGCCATCAGCGCCAAAATGGCGAAAATCAAATCGCTTTACCGTGGCTAGGCTTATCGTCAGTCCAGCGTAATTATATATATATAGAGGTCAGTGCTGGAGTAAATCAAAGATTAAAATGATTCCTAGAATAATTACACTCTAATTTCTTCTTTACTGTAATTTCTAGTGATTCTCGTGTAGTTCTAGTCGCAGCATTCCGACTCACTTCTTTGAGGCTTAAAACGGTTTTGGAGTGTTATGTTACAAACGAATGTTATGTTACAAACATACAGACAGACATCACACATTAATAATATTTTAGTGTGAAAAATAACCCTGATGACAAACAAACATATAAAATTCAATTACATTCTTGATTATAATAACAGGTTTGAAATTCTAGCGGTGTTGCTCCAAGAATATCCATGCTTCCATACTGATGAGATATTTGTTTGTTTGTCATTTTTCACGCCCTAACGAAGCTACGAGTACTTTGACATAGACTTAGTTGAAAGAACATAGCCTATCGATATCGGCCTTACTGTCTCAACCTCATATCTTAAAAATGGCTACATTTCATTGGACAAAAAAATCTGATTATATTTTTGTTTCCGAGTAATTCTACAAAACTAAATATGAAGTTATTTGATAGGTAACAATTTACTTATCAAATAACCTCATATCTAGTTTTGTACAATTATAAAGAAAACAAAATATAATCAGTTTTTTTTTGTCTCCTGAAATGTAGCTATTTTTAAGATACGAGGTTAAGACAGTAAGGCATCGTTATGTTACTCTCCTTTCAACTTATAGTCCTTACAGAGGCTTAGAAAAAGTTTGACATTTTTTTGTGATTTCCAAATTCTGAACGAGCGAAGCCGCGGGCAAAGGCTGAGAAGAAATGTTTACAAGTTAAAGAATGCAAATGATTCTATAATATACGTGTTTTGGGTAATGAGCTCAACGTATAAAAATACTTGCTAGAGGTTAAACTTACCCCGCTGGCCCTGTACAAGCCTTTACTTTCGTTGAAATATTTCTCATTTTTTGGTATGTATAATAGAGGAAATTGAAAGAAAGTCAGTTAATAGACTTACATCATTTGGTCGGAATATCAGCTGAGTCTGACATAACCCGACAAAATTACTTAAATCCACGATCTGTATCCGTTTCAGCTTCTCTGATTGTACGTAATATGTACCTCTATATATGGTATGGTAAATAAAAAGCTTGTTTGTTTCAACGCTTTAATCTCAGGAACTACTGGCCGGCATTTGAAAATTCTTTTTGTGTTAGGCTATAAAACACCAAGCTATAATCCATAAAGAACTGTGCAGTAATCAAAAAATGTTTAGTAAAAACGAACGAAACGAACGGGATATTCATTAGGTTTTATGCGGGCGTAGTCACGTGCAACAGCTAGTAGCATTATAATTATTAAAATCCGATAGGTTACTAACAGTATTTTGCGAGAGATATCGTGTTTTTCTGTAGGTCAGACTCTAGCATACATTATGTAGTATTAAGTATGTTTTTAAAATCCGGCCAAGTGCGAGTTGGACTCGCGCACGAAGGTTGCCGTACCAGTAGTGAGCAAAAATTGGAAAAATTTATTTTTAAAGGTAAACCAGCTGTATATCACATAGTACAACTGAAATGGACATCTCCATTTCGCGCCATCTATTATCAAAACTAAAAAAAAACAAAAAAAATGGTAAAAAACACGTTTTTTTTATTTTTTCCTTTATTTTGGCACCAAACATTCACATACAAAAATAAAATACAATACAATATATTTTTTAAATAGACCTACAGAGCCAAAACATCATATTTAATATTAAAAAGACGCGTTTCTGATAAAAGATGGCTTAAGACTATGACTTAATTAAAGTCGTGGTACAATCTGCAAGTAATAACAATTATCATTGCTCTGCTTGAAGCCCTTAATAATGTTATTATGGTTAGAATACGTAACAAAACAGTATTGGATATGGTTAATCATTGTTCTTTGCATGCTCTGCACAACATGCTAACCATACAGGGCACCATGAAAAACTAAACAGAGCAAAAATTTTGTGATACAACTAACAAGTATCTTAATTATAAAATAGTCTAGCCAATATCTATTAAAGAAAAAATATATATATATTGGAGTTAAAAAAGAAGTCATAAAGTATTCAGTTTACTTGTTAATAATTGCTCTTTTATGCTATTAAGAGAATTATTAAAAATATTTATATCAGTGAAGTCTCTGTTATATGTTGAATATCAGTTTTGAATCCATTATCAGTCCAAGGTCTCTAATAGTCGATACTCTTAAGAATAGATTAAATAGACAGCAGTCATTTACCTGAGTGGACTTCATTACAACAGCTTAAGGGCTTTGTGAACGCGAATGACCTTGAGCATCCGAGTGTTTCCACACCTCTCTTACCTCACCCCGCGCCATCAGAAATTACGCCATCTAGTGAGAATACACAAAACCTCCTACCTTTTTTTAATAGTTTATTGTGCGCAAGTTGAGTACAAAATAATAATTAACACAACAGTAAGACAACCCAAAGGATCTGCTTATTCCTAATAGAAATCTCTGCCAGCAGTCCAAAGGAAAGGCAAATAGGACGTGCACAATTATTGTGAATTTATATATATAATAAAACAGTAATATTGTCGTGTCTGTAAAATTTATATTTTACAAACTAATCAATGTAGGGCGCTTAAGAACAGTAATAGAACACAAATTGACAAAAAAGTTGTCTGTTTGTACGCGCTAATTTCCGGAACCACTGAACGGATTCGAATATTTTTTTTTATTTGATAGCTTTAAAGTCTAGGCAACACATAGGGTGCTTTATATCTCGGGAAAATGTGCGGTTCCCGTGATATACAAATTTTCGCGTAAAGAAGTAAATAAGATCTAGTACTATAATATACTAATTGCGTAGAGAAATTATACCATTCACATAATTATTTTATATATATTTAAAATAATTTGTCTATGCTAATTAGTATAAATCTACCTTCCCATGATACTATATTACATGATACTTATTATGATACTATATTACATGATACATGATACTTATTACTCGTGCGACATAACTAGGCACATGGCTCGAAATGTGTTGTCGAAGAAGAAGAAGAATAAATCCAATAGTTCATTTTTGCCCTGACCCTGCCTGGGTACTCCTGAACTGCAATTATTTTCGTAGAAATCCCGACTCTGTGACCTGAGTGCTCCTGGGTTATATAAAACACTGACCCTGACTCCTGGGCTCTCCTGGGTCACTTAAAGCACCTCGACCCTGACTCCGGGATTCTCCGGGGCTTTCCATTATTGGATGTTCGTTAAATATCTGAAACAGAACTGTGTACATTACAATTCCGAAATAAATAATATTAATATTAGGATTTCAATTCATAAATTTGATTGTTACTTTATTAAAGAATACTTGTAAAAAAAATATAATATATTATATTAGCAGTTGATTTTTTTAAATACTAACAACAAAAATTTGATTCGTTTTAAAGCTACCGACATTCCCGTATAATTATTTGTTTTTCTTCTACCTTCGCTAATAGATTATTAAAGTTGTAAGAACTACATAATTAAATAAAGCATATTGCAATCACGTCAATACTTAAAATGTCATAATTTGAATGAAACATGATAACAAGAAATAATGGAAAATATCAATATCACACGCAAAACCGCCGATGCAGTGCAGGCAGTTTCCATAGATATCGATCAAAGCAACAAATCCGTCCGCTCCGTACACTCCGACTCCAGCGCAGTGGACGCGAACCTTAAGTGTCAAGCTCGACCCAAAATGTCTAAACAAGCCTAGGGCCTGGGCCCGTTGGTGCTTTTAATTCATCTAAAATAATAATACATCGTTTCTAAGTAATATGTCAATGATTATTGACAATTAATTATTAATTATCAGCCATAACGACGGCCGTAGTACTGACCCGAGTTTCGTATCCACTCTGGATACGAAACTCGGATCGAACGGTCTGGATCGTTTACTGGAAACCGAAACATCGAAATATCTTCACTCTTCAGTTCTCTTTTTGTCACAATTGTAATATACGCACTTGGTAAACATTTTCTTAGGTTTTAATGGTTAACGTTACTCTATTCGCTTATTATAATCTTTCTAGCAAGGACTCTTGGCTTGGCAAGATGAATGAAATACAATGATTTTAGATTACATCGTGTGTCCTAATGAACAGAGTCTAATTAATACCATTATATCCACTAAAAAGTTGTTCAATTATTTAATTCAGTAACATATTTATGCTTTAGAATTTAGATCATTCTAGATACCAGAAGGTCTCTAGAAGTTTCTAGACACTTCTACGGAAATAAGTTGCGTAAATGTGTTAAATAAATTAATTGGAATATTATTATTTACAGATTAAACAATATATAAAACAGTATTAAAAATTTCATATAGCAAATTAAAGACAAATATCTTTATTTTAAATATCCAAAAACGTCAGAGTCAATAAATAAATATCAGTTTTGATTTGATAGACTTAGACAATGCTATTTGTTAAGAGATTATTCCTTAAGAGTTCGTATGGTCTATTTAGTTCTCATACATATGATTCGTTCAATATATATGTCGTTCCCCGTGTTTATTAATAATATATACAATATTATTATTAAAAACTATACGACTCAAACTATTAAAAGTCTTAACAAGCGATTTCTCAAATCTCAAGCAGTTGATAGGTGTATGCATGGTATAATTCCTCTATGATTTAAACATACCAACTGTTTGCTATAATTTAGTTCCGATCAAAGTATTAACTATAAAATACGAATCATAGACCAATTATTTTAATTCCTCTATGATACGAATAATGTCATTGGTTAAATTCTGGTAAGCATAATATTATTTTAATATAATATTACAATACATTACTTAACGATCTAGCTTGTCTAACCCACTTTACTTCTAAAAACTAATTAAATTTAGATTTGTCTAGATTGCCAAGTCAAAGGCTCCTTCCTACGATTTGTTTACTATTATAGTTAGTGTTATATGACTGACCTTTGACTATATTTTATTCGTGGGTACGTCAACTGTACTGTACGGTGAACGGCCCGTCGTATAACATTAAGTCACTAAGGCGAAATGGTTCCTGTAAAAATGGTCCGGCAGTGTTTGCTTCGCGCTCGACTTGGCGGCGCCACTGCCGTGCCACCAGATAAATTTCTATGAAAATAGAGCGACCCTGAACGCGATAGCGCGAAAGTAGGTCAAACATGGACACCCGCGGTTTGCTACTTATAATGTAATGTTATGTTGATGTCAAATGTAAAATATAACGACACTCAAAGTTTGAATTTTATTTCTTTTAATGTTTGTCCGTCAATCACCCCAGCAAACGACTACAAAACGGATTTTGATGAAATTCGGTATACAGATAGGATATTAGCCGACTAAGATAGTAGAATACTTTTTGTTCTAATTAAATACTCGTATGGAATATTTTAAATCTTAATATTAATTGTCCTAATTCTATGGGGCAAAGCGCAGATCAAAGGCTCTATGGTCAAAACTTAGTACAAAAGCTGTTTAAAAACTCGTATATACTACGTTATTTACTTATGTTTTGGGAGAAATTAAAAGAGAGAGAGTTGACAGGCCTACGTGATTTGGTCGGGGTATGACAATTCCATGTAAGTAGTGATCTGTCGGCTGGGTTTGACATAACGCGTCCAATTTACTTAGATCTGTAATCTGGCTCTGCTTCAACTTCTGATTGTTCAATTAGAGAAGTTGAAACAGATACAGAACGTGTCTCTAAGTAATTTGGTCGGGTTATGTCAAACTCATTCGACAGATCACGACTTATTCTTGTTCTTGTTCTTGTTTTAGACTTGTTCTACACGGCGGGAACAAACATCACGCAAAGGTGCACTTTGATGCAATCCAAATTGCACCCTCAGTTCATGGCGGTAGATTGAATATAGCTATACTCGATGGACACCATTTACAACATTAATATTTAAGATGCACGCTCAATTCAATCTTACGCCATGAACTGAAGGTGCAATTTGTAGTGTATCAAGTTTCGCGTTTGACAAACCCAAACCGTTTACAACATTAATATCTAAAATGTGTCAGATTGAAAATGTATTGCATCATCGCCTTTGCGTGATGTTTGTTCCCGCCGCCCTTTATATGGAATTGACATATTCCGACCAAATGACGTAGGTCCGTCAACTGGCTCTCTTTCCCCCATGATACGTACCACCTATATGTTTGCATGTTCCCTATCGCCGTCTACACAGTATACTCATTTCCAGTGCCCCTGTACAAGAACACGCACCTAGACATAGACGTCAGCAATAAAAGTGACCGTATAGAGTGGGGGCACGCCCGCTACCAGGCCACCTTCAGACCAGACCAGGCGTACGAAATGTGCATACAGTGGGCTGTTGCCAGCGGGAACATTGTCTCGGAGCTAGTGAGTGAACAAACCCTGTTCTATCTTATACAGCTTAGAACCTTCTTGTCACCCCTTTTTTTACCCGACTGCGCCAGAAGGGGGGTCGTGTTTTTCGAGAGTTGTGTATAATTGTTTGGCACGCTCTGCAGCCTAAACGGCTTGATGGATTTTAACGTACGAGGTATCGTTAGATTCGTTTTGATAGTGTGAATTTGGAAGTGACACAGGGTGCATTTAAGAATTAAAAAATCAAAATGGCATAATTTGAAGTCAAAATTGTGAGGTTCCAAAAAATTTTTTCCGTCCAGTTACGACGAGTGTCTCAAAATGAAGGGCTTTAAATAGCCATTCTAGAAAGTTCCTGCAGTCGGTTATTCTGTTTTTGGACATTTAGTTGGATTTTTATCCCTAGGAAAAGGCAGATATTTTTTTTAAGATATTTGTCTCCTGATGAAAAGCAACTGCCGGTGCCTATGGACACTAATAACATCAGAAGAGTTGCAAGTGCGTTGCCGCCTTAATGAGGGTGTAGGGAATGGGAATAGGGAAAGGCGATTAGGGAAGTTGGACCATCGATAAACTTACTCACTGAACATTATATGATACACATATTTAATACACATCCAAGACCCAGGAACATTGAAACACTTTTGTTCCGTCGGCGGGATTCGAACCCGCGACCCCCGGCTTAAGCTACCAACGCGCTTACCAACTGATTCACAGAGGTCGTCATTACTCTCCCGCGGCAATAGTCCTTATTATGTACTTGAAATAATCAGAAAATGTATTACCGGTATACTCTTTCACCCGGGTTCGAACCCAGAAACTTTTTCTTGATGAGGTGATACCCCAGCATCCGCCATAGATGTCACCCATAACCCGTGGGATAAGAGACCATCCGCAAAGTG
The DNA here is from genome assembly GCA_026546445.1 of Cyclargus thomasi. Lineage (NCBI taxonomy): Eukaryota > Metazoa > Arthropoda > Insecta > Lepidoptera > Lycaenidae > Cyclargus > Cyclargus thomasi. Next base: position 10,391 of record JAOTAV010054292.1, read on the forward strand.
TCATCTATGACAGGGTGGAAGAGGTTTAAAAATCTTGTCGTGGGAGAGCCACGCTTCTTCTCGTATGGACCGGAGTCCACGGTCCACGGATACCACGGTCTCACAGAAAACTGGCGAGAAACGGCGTTGTGCTGCTTTTCGTTCAGTGAGTAAGTTTAACGGTGGCCCAACTTCCCTAATCCCTTTTCCCTATTCCCATTCTCTACTCTCTCATAAACGCGGGCAGGCGGCAACAGACTTGCGACTCTTCGGATTTCACGAATATAAGGTAACCCGTCCGCTCACTTGCCCCCTAAATATCATAAGAAAGAAGTCATGAAATTTGTGTGACGTACCTTATGAATAGTCCCTAAGTCATTTTGAGGCAAATCCTCGTGTGACATCTAGTTCAATCATATATGGCTATTCTTCCCTAGATCGTTGGGTGGGCACGTAAAGCCCAGACCTGTCGTCATCAGATGGTCCCGATCCCGGCGGACCCGCTGGCGCTGCCCTTCACGGAGAAGTCAGATCCGCTGCGGGGGCCGATATACGTGCCGCTCAACGAGGAACCGCTTTTGAGGGGAAAGAGTGCTTTGTTTGAAGGTAAGAGAAGGAATAAATTAGCCTTACTTAATGTTTTAAATGGAAAGGTGTATTTTATTTTTCTTCCTTCACGCACAAACGAAGCAATCGACTTGATTTTTGGCAAAGACTTATTTGAAAGGATGGAGAGTAACATGGGCTACTTTTGGTCTTGTGAAAACTTCATGTATCCAAAATATTCGTACTTTTACCTTAATATCGAATTCCAAAAGCTATAATACCACAAAGCTGGGAATTATCACTTTTGCAATAGCCTGTATATTATACCGCTCAATATTTTCATATCTCTCAGGTTTCCCCGAAGAGACATGGCTGGAGCGCCTCTTTCTATTCCAAGAGGCGATAGTCGGTCGGTTCGGGTTCATCAAGTGCACGGTGGAGAGTACCTCGCACGCAGCCGGCGTCGGCGACCATCTCTACGTTCACGTTACAGGGAACATGTTCATACTCATACCTACTACCGTCAAGACACAGCAAAAGGGACGGACGAAACCCGTTAATAAGCTGATTAATGCTGACAGGTTAGTATTATTTCTTCAACTCAGTTATGCGCGCGGCCCTATGTGTGGGTAAGCCTTGTTTACTAGGATCATGCGTGCCGCGTCACTATCCACATGAATGAGAGTGTATGTATATTAATTATGTATTTACAAGCACACGCTCACATAAGGCCGCGCGCACGACTGAGTAGAATTGTTAGCTCTCGGATCCTAGACCTTATTTTATAGAGCCTCTTTTGGAAAATGTGACAAATAATGCAGTCACATAGGGAACATGTTGTTACACACACCACGTTAAGAACCATCACAAGGAACGGACAAAACCCTTCAACAAGCTGATCAATGCTGACGGAGGAGCGACCGCCTAAGGCGCCTGGCGGATTTTTAGGGTTCCGCACCCAAAAAGTAAAAACGGAACCCTATTACTAAGACTTCCATGTTTGTCTCCATGCTGTATCTGAAGAATGGTAATAGCTAGAGAGTTGAAATTTTAACAGAATATGTCTGATGCCGCTATAACAACAATTTCACTCCTTGATAATAGATTGATAAAAAGCCTTTATAAAGATAATAATTTTAAAGCCTTTATAAAGCCTTTATATTGATAATAGATTGATAAAATACGTCTCCTATTTTTTTGCTCTGTACTAGTGTGGGACCCTTCCTGCGCGATTCCAACTCACACTTGGCCGGTTTTTATCGTATGTATTCGAATTGAAGTCGGCATCGAAGGAATCTCGTCTAAGCCACTGGTAACTGGGCTAACGCCGGCCCTGCTTCTTCCATAGATCTCCCCTTGGCAAAGAAGAACATGACACAACATTACGCTTAAACTATTGAGTTTGCACGAAGCTAGTTATCAGGTCGCTTTAAGTCGATTTTATTTAATATACCACATCTACATCGGTTTACGCCCTAGGGAGAGCGTGGCCTTATTAGAAATGTTTCCTTCAATATAATAATATATCGTAGTCGGTATAAACACAAGACGAACAGTGTTCTTGTAGAGCCAGGGCACATGACGCCATAAATGATGATATATGCCATAGATAGTCCATAAAATAAGGTCCGCGACTGACGTCAGATGCGGCTGACAGCCCTTACAAAACGTCCGCGACTTACACCTATAATCCTATATTGTAGTTTGCACAATGCAATATACAATTATTATCTAGATCGCGGCTGTCACTCGCGTCCGTAAGTCGCGTCCGATCAGTATGTTTTCCGCTTAAGTAGCCATTTAAAACAACTTTAATAAAAGCACTTATTAACAAAATAGCGCAAAACCTGAAAATATTTTGTTCATTATGGAGTATAGAATCCATAACAATGATGAAAAATAGGGGTTAAATTTCACTAAAAATATAAGGAGGGGTAAAAACCCCCCTCGTACCACTCCCACCTTTAGGAAACCCCCCCCCCCGTTCAGGAGATACAAGGGTTTGAAATTTTAGAAATTATGATGTTATGTCACTAGTTTTCAGAATTTTTTAATTGTTTTCCAGACATTCGAAGGTTGTAAGTTGACGAGAAATGAAAATATCAAGCATTTAAAATTATAAAATCCTAAAATGATTGATAAAAATTGACTGAAATTCGAAAATTTTACACAGGCTTACTCCGACTTTTGACTTCGCATAGTTTTATTTACATGAACTTCATAATTATTTCAATCGAATCCAACTTAACCTTACACTATAATTTCATTAATTTGGCTGTCATTGAATCATTTCCAATTTCTGATTCCCGTCTGAACCAATGCGGATTGTGGTCACCGTTGTAATCTAACCAAAAACATTTTTGTTTTCGAACGACTGCCGCCGCCGCGCGCCATGCAGCCGAGCATGTCCGAGTCAAAAAGACATGATTTTACATTTATTAATTTTTGTCGAAGCTATTAATTTTAAGACAAAATCCTCAATAATATTATTGAGTGTATAGGGTGTCTGGCTTTTTTAGTTAAATGTCCGGCTAATAGGTTCGGAGACCTGGCAACCCTAGGTCTTATTCATAACCTCTTCATCAAAATCGCACTTATTCATAACCTACCGTACGGTTAATAATATAGAATTAAGAAATTTTTAAGAAATGCCGGGAAACAAAAAATGCTTTTACCTTTTTCATTGATTAGCAAATTTTTTTTGCATTTTTTCATACGTTAAAAACACGTGTCTGCGCTTTTGCACTATTTCGTTAACACGTTGTACACGCATATACATTATAGTTATAATTTACTAATTTATAACTATACTGGCGGACCGTTGTCCTGTCAGGCTGATAGGTAAACATAAACCATTCTTAGGTCCTCTCAAACGCAGACAAAAAAATCTTGGCAAATACTCATACGCAAGAAATATTATATAACATTATGATATTATAATTGAATAACTATTATAAAATCGAGACAGATATAAATTATATAAAATAATTTCCAGTACATGTAATTAGACTACGATAACGTGACGTCTTATCTATTTTTGTGTATGAATCACATTCGCACTGCGGTTTTTTATCACCTCACCTTGACCTATAGGCTGCCGCGAATACGGTCATTGCCCGCTCGAGAATTGGGTTGTTTACAAATTTTATCTCCATATTGCTGTACGTCTGAAAAGTATGTGTGATATATTCCTTTCGTCGGAATTCGAAATTTTTTAAAACTATAATATACACACCCGTGACTTTAACATGAAGGCTAAAGGCCCTTAAAGCGCTAGGGGATGGTTGGTAAAAACAGCCATTACTCTCTTCTCCGACTTTTCCCTTTGTAGTCTAAGGATTTAGATTAATAATTCTGTTCTTGGCTCGAAATTGCTTGGCAATGACTGATGATGACACAACAATTCTCTGAACGCTGGTTTGGTCGAAGATAGACCCAATTTTTATTAATACTTACTTTACAAAAAGGTCAGAACTGATAGCCGGTACATCGGGATTTAATATTGGAATGCACCATCAGAGAAGTTTTCTTTACTTTTCATATTTAATAGGGAGATGGCGGATCTTCATAATTTGGTTGCGCAATCGACACATCAAAATTAAAAAAAATTGACGTGGGGACCGTCATCTGTCTATAAATCTTTTATATTGATGATACGTCAACAGCATTGCTTTTCAGATATAATTATATCGATCGTCACAGTGAAAGCTTGATAGTCCGATCGTTGAACCGACCAGTCCGGCGACCTACATCTGACCCATCTGATGATTCATATCGCTCAGTTCTTAGGAATTTACATGCTTTTTATTATTTCTATTAAATAAATCTTTCTTCATTGAGAAACGATGTAGTCCAATCGGGTTTTTGATAAAATTTAAAACAACGAACTTCGTTGTTTTCAAAATGGTCAGTTAGAGACATCCGATATTAATTGTGTCGTCAAAAGCTGCATACAAAGTTCATACTAAATTACGCTTTGACAGAAACAGATGGGTAGAAAAATTAAATCACTTAAAATTATATCCTACTTATTTACAACATTACAACAGAACTTAGAGATTTTATTGTTATTTTATCTTTTAACCCACTATCATAATAATTTGCATTCAATAAATTTAGTTTTACATCCATCTTCCCTATTGTTTTTATAATGACATTGTATGTCAGCATTATTTTATTTAAAAAATCGACATTTAAACAACCGAAACATTTTGTAAAATATTTCTGGGCTTTCGGCAATAGATTCAATTGTCTTAACACTTATAAGGTATTTTTGTTTAATTCAATTCTTTTCCCCAAAACTGTTTAGTTAACAAATGTGATTAGTGCAACAACCTAAATTTTTATTCTGTTATAGTACCTAATTTAAAACCTAATTTCAGGTACCCAGTTATCTCAGACGTGGTGCCAAGTCCACACGAAGCATACATAACACGGAGCGTTAGCGGAAAGAATAAAGATGATTACGACAGCAGTCGAAGGGTAAAAACAAAATTGAAAACATAAAAATAACTAACATTTTACAACCTTGGAGTAAATACCCATTTTTTACCATAAAATTTTGATAAATCTTGTACTTTATCTTTTTTATTACTTAGCTTGTCTATCTAGCTATCCATAAAAACCACACTATTTAAATTTCAATACATTTTTCCGATCCTAAAACGTCCATATACGCAAAAATTGGGAATTTTTTTGTTAAATGTTAGTTACCCGCTTCGTCCTCAATTATTCCAACTGTGTTTACATCCGAAATCTACTCTCGGGGGGGGGGGGGGGGGGGGGGGGGGGGGGGGGGGGGGGGGGGGGGGG
>JAOTAV010054313.1:0-15724 GCA_026546445.1 Cyclargus thomasi
ACTGAGGGTGCAATTTGGATTGCATCAAAGTGCACCTTTGCGTGATGTTTGTTCCCGCCGTGTAGAACCCCCATAATACTTGAGTACTGTTATGATATGAACATAGTTCGAAATTTTCACGTAACTGGCTAGTCATCTTATTACATTTAACGGAAGGCTTACTTGCTGGTTACTGTATTAAGTGTTATTATGTACTTAAAATATTAACAACTTGCAATTTTGAAATTTATTAACAGTACTCTTTTTAATAGCTCCAGTTATAAACTAGAATGGTCTTAGGTAATAACGGTTTGCGTCAATATAGATTATTGCTTTACTCTTTTTGAAATAATATTATAGTGCTTTCTTTTACATATAACTCATGCGAGTCAACTAGGCACTCGGCTCGAAAAATTCAAGCCGAAAATTTATAAATTTTATGTCTAGTAGCGTTGACATAACAACATCTATTACTAGTCATTACTTGTCAATATGAATATTAAGTTTTTGTTATATATTCGTTAAGTTTGTCATTGTTAGTCAATGAGTTATATCTATAGAGACAACACTGCTAGCAATTACATAATATTTTGGTATTTAATACAAAACACAAACAAAATAGACTCTTAAATCTTATCTTAATCTTAAAATGTTTTCAACGTTTTTAAGAGTCTATTTTGTTCTGCTTTACTGTTCATACACTAGAAGAAGTATACCTAATCGTATTGTAACTACGCACCAATATTAACTTCTACAAGACGTCAATATGATGCATAATATTTTGGTATTGCTTGATCACAAGCGCTATACCACGCCTTGGGTATGTGCGCGGCGAGACAGGGGACGGTTGCCATGGTTACCGGCCGTCATCACTCACGGCGGTAGCATGGAACATGAAACTCAATTCCTAGAAAGGTTGTGCTTTATTTCGTGATGGGAGAAACATAATTTTTAAGTTGGCTGACTATTATGTTTCAAGAAACGCTTTATACACGCTACGACGTTTTATATACTATTTATATGTTAAAAAATTTAGCCCAAAATAGTACCAACTTTAAACTGTCAATTTATATCGTAAGATACGTCCAACAATTATATTGATCTCAAGTACACCTCAAACTTTTCTTGCCCGTCCCCAGCCGCGCTCCGTCCCATGTTCCTAGGGCGCAGTACAGAATTTGTGGTCAAGCTAAAATTTTTAACAATTCGAAACGTTTGTCAAAATTTATAAATTATACCAAAAAAGACAACATTTTTTATGCGGTCAGTACTTTAAAGAAATGTCAGTCGGGCCGTGTGTTAAGTTAATCCATATGAGTTATACGTTTAAACGAAAGAGAGAAAAGACACTCATTTTCTGTCAAACTTAAAAAAGGTTAGGTATTATAATTTTCACCAATTTAAAAACTTCAGAAAAGTAAAGCAACTCACTCACCATGTTTATCAAACTTCTGTCCACCTTCGTAAAACTTTTCATCACCCGCGGCTTTCTTCTGCGCTTCTTCGTCCTTGTAGAAGCTGGACTCGCCTTTCTCCGCCTTAGCCGCTGCAGCCGCTTGTTGGAATCCTTCTTGTCCGTGTTTCGACTCTTCTTCAGCCTTCTTTTCTAATTTCTCAATGTTCTCATCTGCACCTTTCTTCTGTGCTGCATCATATGCGTTTTTGTCGACATAACCTCCTCCTACTTGAGCTCCGAGTACTGGATGGTAAAGAAGTCCATTTCCAAGACCGATTCCTCCAACTCCGAGACCGTTGATCCCCTGATTAACTAAACCACCACCTAATCCGATACCTCCAGCTCCAATTCCTCCGATACCACCGATTCCTATTCCACCGCCACCTAATCCTCCTACTCCTAATCCACCAACACCTACATTACCTACACCTCCTACCCCACCTACACCTACCCCACCTACTCCTACACCACCTACACCTCCTAAGCCACCAACTCCGACTCCTCCATAGCCCAAACCAAGTCCCTGTCCTAGGCCGATTCCTCCAATGTTTCCGAAGCCGCCCAGTCCAATCCCCTGTCCTATTCCCCCGACTCCAGCGACTGTGTTCAGGACTGAGGAAGCCGCACCCTTGATTTCATCCGGATAGTCCTCGCTTTCTTCTACTTCGTACGAATTGGACAGTGGAACTCCACTTCTCGCGTCCATGCCGATAGCATCCAGCTTTTCGTTGACGTAATCATATGGGGTCTTGTCTTCAGCTAACTCGTGAACTTGTATCGCATTTGTCACTGTTATTATGGCAAAAACTAGAAGCAACATCTTGCTGGTGTTTTTGTTAATATCACTAAACAACTAATTGCAGTCGTCTGTTGCAATGGCTATTTATAGTGCAATTAATTAGGTGGAACGTTTTGGTTTCTTATGGGGTTCGCGGCTGTGACCGGCTGGTCGTTTCCTTCCTGTGTTATTGTCTTAACTAATCCTAATGAGAACGGTTGTGGTAGATACAATGAGTGCAACCTTGCTTTCCACTTGATTGGCTTCAGCAGTGGGGCGATGGTTGCGCAAGCCGTTATGGCTAATACGTTTTCACCTACTATTTTGTCAAAGCCATGGATTAGCATTTAAAATTTATGTCCAGACTATTGGATAGCCTTTTACATTCATTAAATACATCTCTCTAAACATAAGAATGTACTATAAGGATCTACTTACGTCGCGTCGGCTTCGTCGACCGTTGTCTCAAGGGACAACATTTTCTACAATTTCAGATTAAACAAGCTCTTATTTAGAATTTTCTGAGTATCTCATGGGTAAAGCTTTCTTTGCTAATAAGGTTTATTCAGTTCTTTTATATTTTAATTAGAACATAATGACAGAAGTTTCTCTTGAAAAAAGTTAGCATTAATTAAAACTCACGATGTGAATATGTACGAGATTAAAGCTCAGGTTTTTTTATGCATGAAATATGAGTTATTTAGGTTTTATTCAACAAATTTTAGTTGGTGTATGAAAAATTTTTTGAATTTTTATCTGATCTAGGTAGGCCTATTGTATCAGGAAAATTCATGAGTTATTTATATACACGATTTCATGTGCACACTTAATCTATAACAAAATAATATTATAACCAGATAACAAGGCCGACGTTAGCGTCCTTACAATATTACAATCCTTCCTCTACCGCGAATATTTTAAGTCCAAAAATGTTATAGCCAAATCTGCTTTTTCATCTCCTTAAAAATATATTGTTGTTCTTTCTCAAACAGACGAAAATCGCCTGGCCTTAAGTCAGAGTTTTTTAATGCTACACAACAGATTGGGACGCAGTTTTCGGTAGTCTTTCAAAATTCACCGAAATAGGTCACTTCGTTAAAGCGACCTATTTCGGTGAAGGAAGTACAAAGAAATAAACAGACACACTTTCCCGTTTATAATATTAGTATTAATTTATTTGCAGTGAATAGATCGAATCATCAGATTGGATATTACCCGGCCATAACGCCATCGAATCAGGTCTACAGCAAATTCAGCGCTAAGATTGTTTGTGTTAACTTTTTAATGAACAGAAGCGAATAAAAAGCTGAAGTGCTATGAATTCACGGGTGTGTCACGTTGTCACGTCGGCCTTGTGCACGATTTCGCGTTATTGTCCACTGAAATATGTGTCGAGGGCTGCGCAGAGGTTAGCCGTTGTTGAGGAACCTTCACACTCGTGTTAGAGACCGTATACACTGCCTGTACATTGTTTTTAAATATTGTGTACACTCTACATTGTACGTTCAAATCTTTTGCCGCGGGTCGCACACGTTGAACACGTATTGGATAGCTCGACGAGTATACGATGGCCTCACAAAAAACCAGCGTGAAACAGCGCCTGCACGGTGTTTCGTCGAATGTGTCGAATGAGGACCAGGGGAAATATTTCGTGAAAAGGATAAAATATTTCGAGTGGGAAGCGTTGAGAATACAACAAACTTGTGTTTCGCTCGTAAAAAGTTCACACTCGATATTTTATTCGAGTGAGAACTTTTTCTCACATCCTGAGAATTGCCCCCCAGAGGCTCAACTTTCTCACTTACTTCATTACATAATCGTATTCTGGTATTGCTTAATTGCTGAATTAAAACGCATTTGCAAGGCTTCTGATTTATTTCTCTTCCACAGCTACTATTTTCACATTCAGTTCTCTATGAAGGACACGTACAAAACCTGAGGTAGTTAGTGTCACTTTCTTTTGCAACACACAGGGTGTTGTTGTTGTTGATGCTTACATGAAGTCAACAATTTTCTTTTCAGATCGAATGAATTCGGTAGCTAAAGTCAAAGGATATCGAATGAATTTGGTAATTAATGTCAAAGGATATCGAATGAATTTGGTAGCTAATGTCAAAGGGTATCTAATTTAACTCATTCGATCTGGAGCTCTATTCTCAAACGACACAATCAAATATTCGGAACCGACCGAATGTTGGCTTCCTACTATAAAGTAATTGGTCTATGCTATAACAAAGTAATATGATATTGACTGTACTGTAACTTCTTGATGGAAATTCAAGTAAAAAACTTGTTTTTCATGCACTTATTTCACTTTATTAATTAATCATAAAAAAAATTCAAATACACCTGATTTTGATTTAATCGAAACCGTGTAAAAAAAATATTTTAAACGAGAAACAAGTTTTATTACAGTCTAACAAAGTTATTACACGTTTGTAATGAAACCTGTAGTCTCTACATAATCGTCGATGTTGGTTGTTTGTTATTAGGCACGATTATCGTCCAAGCGTTCACATAAACGGCCCATCAAAGACGAATTTAGACGAAAATCGACGAGCAGAGGCGAGTATGCCCTGTACACAATCGTGTTCGCGTGTCATCGTCTGTTAGTCACGTCAAGTGAAGAGGCGAGCCTTAATAGTGGCTGTACAAGTGTACACTCTTGCCGAGCCCGAGATCGATCATGCATAATGGGGGAAATTGAAAGAGAGCCAGTTGACGGACCTACGTCATTTGGTCGGAATATGTTAATTCCGTGTAAGTCGTGATCTGTCGGCTGAGTTTGACATAAACCGACCAGATACTTAGAGATCCACGATCTGTATCTTTTTCAACTTCTCTGATTGTAGATTCTCGCTGAGTTCAATCCAAACGGACCGAGAGTTGACCGAAAGTGTATGAGACAGGCGAGACGAGGCGAGTGCAACCGATTTCAATCTCGCACTCGGGCGAACGCGCTGTGTCTCGGCGAGAGTATATAGCCGCCATAATAGAACAAGACGCGGCATTACGGTTCGTTAGTTTGAGCCTCAAAACGGTTTCGGAATACGGCCCCTGATCCAATTAGCTACGATTCGACTTTATGTGTATTCGTTCGCAAATCAAAGGATGACCCTGGAGCGAATTAGTGACTATTCAATTACAAATGAAATTGATTTTGCCTTTTTATGACTGTTAGTATAAACTACTACGACTACTATTACTAGCAAACCATGCGGCTTCGCTCACTCAAAATTCGAAGATCACTCAAATATACTATTTAGGGAACATGATGTTTTCTAAGATTAAAAGTAGCTTATGCTACTCTCCACCCGTTCAACTAGTCTATGGTAAAAATCACTCAAGTTGAGTAATCTGATTTGTCTGATTTACATGTATTAAGTAGATTTAACTTGCCACTTGCTACAAAATTTTGTGTTTCAGGCAACTACTCAAAATTTATTTAGTACCTACTTATCTGCTTAATACCATAAGGCATAAAGGAATTATACCCTTAATTATATATATATATATTACTTTATAATTGGTTATAATTTTTAATACGTTTAAACTAGACAATGGGGCCTCACAACAGAGTGCCAAGTGAGATTTTATTTTTACATTGGAACGTGAACGCGTTTCGTGTTTACAAAGATTTTATATGGCATTTGTACAGCGCCACCTAGCGATGCTGATGGCAATATGTCCCATATAAAATTAAGATTTTACTAAGGTACACGAGACACACGTTCACGGTCGAATGTGAAAATAAAACTCGCATTCGGCACTCAGACACACTTTCCCATTTATAATTTCAGTATAGATAATAGCTTTTTATCGTGTGGAATAGGCTACTTGACTCATATTGAATTTCTATAAACAAACGCATATTTATAGTAAAACTCTGCCTACGGAATCTTATCCTATCCTTACCTAATCATAAAATAAAAGCTTACGATTGATAAATAAAGTTGAATTGAAAATATGATTTTATTTGACGAAAACGCTTTTAAAGTACTTCCGATTAGGATGTGACGTCTTGACATCCTAATCGGAAGTACCTTAAAAAAAATAGGAAAGGATGCTTATTATCACAGAAAATGTACAGTTCGCGTGTGATATTCGATTTTGTTGCAACGGAAATACGGACTTCATATGATCTAGCATGAAAATGTACCTGAAAATGTTCTGGCGTTGGTGTTCATGGGTGTACCCAGTTGCTTTTTACTACGCCAAGAGTTTGCTACCACACGGGAGCAAGACCACACGGGAAAAACAAGGAATGTCAAAAAAAACAACTTAGAGATCAAACATCTAATATATAAAATTCTCGTGTCACTGTTTTCGTTGCCATACTCCTCCGAAACGGCTTGACCGATTTTGATGAAATTTTTTGTGCTTATCCGGTATCTATGAGAATCGACCAACATTTATTTTTCATCCCCCTAAATTATTTATATGGCAAAACAACATTTGCCGGGTCAGCTAGTCTTTATATAATTTAAAAGTCTATATACAGCCAGGGACAAACAAATAGAAATTGAACTATAACAGTGGAAAGCGAATATTTCACCCAATTCTGATTTTCATAAAAGTATGATACACTAAAGCTAACAGATGGCATTAAAAATTCAGCTTTACAAAAAAGGTCACATTCCTTGTTTTACCTCTTCTTCTCTTATGTCTTCAAATATAATAAATGGTTAATCCAGATTCTCGAGTCTCGACAATTCGAACATTGTTTTATTTTATTTGCACAATAAAAATTAATCTAAAGCTATTTAACTAATGAAAACACTCTGAAATATTGAAAATTAATGCTAATTTCTCATTTTTCAAAGTCATGAAAACAAATTACTTTAATTAGTTCCCGCGGCAAGGCTTAAAGGCAACGACCAACCTTATATTATATTCAGAGCGGCAATTAACATAACTTAACCCTACTTGAATAAATTAGCTATCGTAAAATAAAGTTATTGCCGTTAATTTAACACAGGCACTAATATTTCGGTTCATTAGTTCACTTTTTGCGTACAATTATAAAATGATGGGAACCATACGTAATCTACCAAAAGTATTATTTGTTATTGCCCGTGGTCCACTCTACAACCATGCTGAACGTCACCAAAATTGTCGCAGTAGTTACGGAGCGAATTAATTAATAAAAATGGAAGCAAACGGAAACTTTTTTTTTTATTTAAGGTCGCTTTTTAACGACCACAATTTACAATTTCATATACTAAAGTTGGTACATCTAAACTAATCTGTAAATATTAACCATTTTATGAAACTTAAGATAATAATTTTTATTTGAGACTGTTAGGTAAATCACATAACTGTTTTTTTATTATACGTTGTGCACTCCATCATAACATGATGACACTTAAATATTCCCCACATTTACATTTAGTCTTTTCAGCAGATCAGAAATTGTAAAATAAAGTTATTGCCGTCAATTTTACACAGACACTTGAATTTGTGATTAGTATAGATTGATAGTTAACTGTTACACTTTCTATTCAGTTTTGTTTAATTTAAAAGTCACTTTCACTTATTAAGTCAAGATGAATCATTCGATACAGTATTAAGATGGTATTTAGTTATAATTAGGAATTGCAAAAAACGGTTTTTCAAATATCCGGATTTGCGGATTTTTTCACGCTCAGATGCTGATTATCCGGATACTCCAATTTTTACATAATATTTAATTAATGTTTATAATAAATCGCTTATAATTCGAGAATATTAAGTAGCAATTTAAACAACTTTTTTATCGTTTCTATATATAATTCTCTATCTATATTAATTTATATATATTCGATAATCTGTATAATGATTACTGAGGAAAATTAAAAAGTGAATAGATTTTACTGTCAGATACAGTTAAATCCATTCACTTTTTCATTAAAATATGTGTTTATATATGTACTTGTCGGTATGTGAATTTATGAAATAAATAGTCCATGGTAATTTTTTTTTTCTCGATGTTTTGATGATTGAGTGATACGAGTATACTCAAATAGGATACAATACGGCCTACAAGCACGCAGGTGGACTTTATGCCGACCGATTACGCCGTTCGTAACACTGGATTGACTTCGTGCAAAATGAACTATGAATCGGTCTTATACATATTGTGCTGTTCTACGTTGACATTCTCGTTGCCGTTCCACAAATTTCGACGTGACACGATAATATAACCAAAGCCTGGATATAGCGCTCTGGCTGGTTCTCATGGCTTCAGAAACTACAATTTGAGTAGCGCCTACTTAAATCATGCTCACTGCTCTTAACATTTTGTTCCTAGTCAAATGTCTACGTGGCATTTTTAAATAAACACCAAATGGTGTTTGACAGATCTTAATAAATTTAAAATCAAGCGAAATGTTCTTGAATCTCTTTCAAATACATTCAATAAAAGCAAATTTCATCTTAAAACAAAACCCACAATATACAAATTTGAATTTAAAAAGGAATCTAATAATCATACTACAAATAATCATTCGACAAAATTTGATAGAAAGCTAGTTGGTATTCTGGATTAACACATTGGCTACTTTATACGCGGGAAAAAACACGGGGAACAGCTAGCTTTTTTATAATCTGTAATCAGTAGTTTTTTTCTAAGGCTAGTACTTTTTTAGTTATGTAAAAAAGTTATATGTTTCCCTAGGCTGTTGTTGTGAGTATAATGCAGTGTTAGACGAAGTAGTAGTTCCGGCACCTTTAACTACAAAAATCTGTAATAACGTATTTTAAGAAATGTTAAGTTGTATGTCAGACATTATATGATTCACCTTAAGTAATTTAATATTACGTTAAAGCTTAACTTTTACTATTTGAGCTACTATTCAAAAATCCTGAAACTCCGGATTTTCAAAAATTAAAATCCGGATTTTTCATAGTGCCAAAAATTTGGATTATCCGGATATTTCGAATTTCGAAGTATCCGGATTGCAATCCTTAGCTATAATTCAATTTTCAATCATTTTTTAAAATCCTCCTGAGCAGGTGGACGGATTTTAATGAATTTTGTATGCTTATGAGTTTAATTTAAGATGACTTAAATTCACATATAAGCCCGACAGGAGAATGTTTCTTCGGGTCTGCTAGTAATCGTATGATTTAAAATTAAAAAAAAAAACATAAAAATTGTCTACAATGTATTTTTATTTAAGTGAACCTAGTGACAGATAAATAGTAGAGTTGTTGGACTTGTGGGTCGCGGGATTGTGGTTATCCACGGAGCTGCGGGATTGAATCCTTAATGTAGACATTCTGAAAACATTTGATTCAAATTTACTCAGAAATAAATGATTTTGATTTTGTACTATAAATTGATCTCCCTGAAACTAGAATTTGCGAAACTATTACGTAAGCGACTTCGTCGGATAATAACTTTAAGTCCATATCCTGAAATACTGATCTAGGCCAACAAAATATGGCGCTTCATTAACAAATTCTCGGAAATTCGAAATAAACTTTGTTAACGGTATAGTTAGTGTTAACAGGTCAGTCAGGCACCCCAGGGGATCTGGATTTAACGAGCTTAATCTAGTTAGTCGTAGTAAATAACGAAACTAAATGTACTTTGGTTTGTGTGAGAAAAAAAGCCGCTGAGGATGAGAAAAAAAAATTAACTACCTGTCCCGTGGTCCCGTGCCAAGTTTTCAGACGTACTGAATATGCATATAAAAAAATGGTATGAATCGCTACAGCCTCCTTAGAGAAAGGAGACTGCCTTGAAAACAAAAAAAAAAAATTGTGATTTTCGATCGATCGGAAAATGTCTCATTGGTACACGCCTCCACCGGAGTTTGAAAACCAAAAACACGATGAGTTTACGATCCGCCATAGTGTGTCGTCATACTAGGAGTATTTGGTACTGTTTATTCAAAAATGTATTCCAATTCTTGCAATCTACGTGAGATAGGAGTCGGAACTTACAATTAAAAGACTAAAAACTATTTTGAAAATGAATTTTAAAACTTAATATTTAAAATAGAAATTTATTTATGTGAAAAACAAAAAGTGTAAAGTGTCATAAACATTAAACAAATATAAAATGAACTGAAATACATTTATATTTCAGTTAATTTCATGCTAATTTATTAATTACTTTAATGTTCATTATGTTTTTAATATTTTTTAAATGAAAAGTCATTAAACTATGATGAAAAAATCGAATATCATACGGGAACTGAACATTTTTCTGTGATAATAAGATTCCTTTCTTCTTCCCCGTGACTCAAAGTGTCTCCATGGCCAGCAAAATCGGTTCAGCTGTTTAGGCGAGAAGTAACAAACATACTTTCGTATTTATAGTTTTTTTTAATAATATATCATAAGGACCGGCGACGCACTTGCGACTCTTCGAATGTTACGAGTGTCCATGAGCGACGGCAGTTGCTGTCCATCTGGAGGTCTGCTTGCTTGCCCCCTAAATATACCATATAAAAAGTGTTCGCGGTTCAGTGTTAACAAAGAGACTTTCGCCTTTATAAACGACTAGCTTTTTGTCGCGTAAAACTTTATAAGTTATCACTTATCCCGTTTTTACAACATTTTCTGATTACTGCTCGGCTCCTAGTGGTCGTAGCGTGATGTTATATAGCCTATAACCTTCCTCGATGAATGGACTAACCAACAAGATTTTTTCAATTCCGGCAAGTAGTTCCTGAGATTAGCGCGTTCAATCAAACTCTTTCGCTTTATATTATTAGTATAGATTGATTGATTAACTTCTACAGTTCAATATTCCATTTCCCGTCATCTCATTCCATGGAAGAAAAATCCAATTCGCCGTTTACAGAATGTTCTTACAAATTGCTGGAGAAATCTCCGGGGTATCTCCATCAGAGTAATGGCCAAGTACAGCTGTTCATCGCTATTTTACCTGTATTTTGACCTTTATGTCAAAGGCATAAGATTCACTTTGAGAAACCTTGGAGTAGAATAACTCTGAATCCGCCCGGCGGCGTCGATTGCAAATGTACAGGCGAAAGAATAAGACTTTTTACGGATTTTCTTGAAATAAATCTTGTATTCCTGTATTTGTGAAGCATTCATTTTTAAAGAGTGAATGTAAATTGTGTATGTCTGTTATAGAACTTATTGTGAAAGTAGCAGCGCTGAAGGCACATTGTTTTTGCGCATTGTGTAGGTAAGCGGTCTAGTGTTCTGAATTTGGCCATAAGTTTTCCTCTCCGCGCAGCTAATTTCACAGTAAACTCTTAACAGGAATTACATATACACATATATATTTATAACTTTATTTTGTTCATGCTCTGGCGTTGCCATGAGTTTGAAGCATTTGTACATAGCGAGAGATACTTTATACGGACTACGTACATTTTAGTATGGCGAAATTTTATAGCGCCTCTAGCGGTCACTTGCGAAACTAAAATTGCCATACTGAAAATTAACGTAGTCGCTATCTAGTATCGACAAATATTAGATTTTAAATCATTGTAGGGCTACTCTTTTCCGTCTTGTAAAATTTCGCCATGTAATATCTTTTTTATTTTTTTTAATAATTTTTGTGCACAGGAAATATTTACAGAAGGAGAACAGTTTACACAGTAAGACGACACAAAGTATCTGCTTATTTCTAAAGAAATCTTTTCCAGCAGCCCCACAATAATATCGTTAACTTTTAAATATACTTATATATCGACAGCTACAATTGATCGTATCGTTTTGGAAAGATCGTGGCGTTATCAATAAGTTGGGTCACGCGCAATTCGTCAAAACGTCAAAATTATTGATAAATACGAGTATAACGAGATCTCGCCGAACTGATGGGTTGACATTCAGAGATTTGTAGAAGCAACGCGGCCAAAAAAATATAAAACAGACAGACAGACGGACCGATGGTCAGACATGGAAGTCTTAGTAGTAGGGTCCCGTGGTTTTTTTTTTTAATTATATCTATGGACACTTCAAACCACGTCAATCTGGCCCCGTGCCAAGTACCCGAAGGACTTGTGTTACAGGTACCAGACAACGGAAATATATTTAATACTTTTATACTATACACATATTTAGGATTTTTTTATTATATAATACACATCCATGACCTAGGAACATTGAAAAACTTGTTCCGTCCGCGGGATTCGAACCCTCGACTCGCCTCAACTATTGCGCCACAGAGGTCGTCGAAAGTTTACGCCGTGGATGCGGACTGCGGGACCCTAAAAAGCTTACAAAATATCTGTGATACCCGTGTAACTTCTTATGTCGCGAATGTATAATTTTGCCGTAGGATAGCCATGTTTCAGCACAAATAGGCCGTTTAATACTACGACCTCACAGAAAAACATCGTGAAACAGCTTCTTACATCCTATTCCTTCATAAGAAGCCGGCGAACTGCTTGCAACTCTTCTGATGTTGCAAGTATCTGTGGGCAAGACGTGTCTATGCATTTGTCTCCTTTATCTTAACAAGGGAAATGTCCAAAAACAGAAAACCTGCCTCCAGGAACCATTGCAATTTAAATATATCAAGTTATGATGTAAAATGGCTATTTAAAGTCCCCAAAATAGTGTTTTATTCAGCATTCTGCAAATATATTAACTTTTTTGGTTTGGTCGAGTAGATATAATTATAATCTTAATATATATAATTCTTCTGTAAGTGTGTATGTCACTGAACTTCTCTTAAACGACTGGACCGATTTTGATACATTTTTTGTGTGTGTTCAAGGGGATCTGAGAATGTTTTAGATTCACAAAATAGCTCGGCAGGAGGGGGGGTCAACTAGTAATAATATTAATATCTATGGATGCTTCACACCACATCAATCTGGCCCCGTGCTAAGTACCCAAGGGACTTGTGTTACAGGTACCAGACAATGGAAATATATTTAATAATTTACTATATACACATATTTAAGATTTTTTTAAATTATATAATACACATCCATGACCCACATTGAAAAACTTTTCGTTCTGTCGCCGGGATTCGAACCCGTGACCCCGACGTGAGCTACCGCAGCGCTCAACCACTGCGCCACAGAGGTCAACACAGAGTAGGCCAACCTGTGCAGCATCGTGGTACGCCCACCTTTATCTGCTCTTTAGCCGACACCATAAAAACACACTAATTATTGTTCTAATTAAGTCCTAAATCGCTAATGAGTATAAACGTGTTGAGAAAGCCTATTCCACATTTAAGTCACATACAGTAGTTTATCTTTGTAAAATCGTTACAATTAGGCGCACGCGCACGATACCTAAAAATACTTAAGTATGAAAACGGAAAGCGCAATTGCAGAGTCGATTCGTAGCGAGAATATTAGAGAGATTTTTTCGGTACTTACACAACATGGCAAAACGCCATTTTATTAAAAACACGTATCCAAAATCGCCAAATCAAAAAATACTCGGATATTTAGTTTGTTTTACGTATCTTTGTAATATAAGTACAGGATAGCTCAATTTACAAAAATAATTACAAATTACACCTAAAGATCATTTCACACGCACATTTCTTGTTTCAACGTTTAATTTGAAGGCGACACTTTATGTACTATATGAAAGAGTAGTAATTTTATGTACAATATGAAATAGTAGGACTATATGTAATATATGAAAGAGTACTATATGAAATAATACTGTGCCTTGGCGTTACTAGCTCGCGTGCCGTCCTGCCTTATTCTATTTACTCTTAGTTCTTATCTAATCTATGAGCCTTTCAAAACTCTCACATGTTTATTGCAACTTTTGCTAAATAAATTGTTGTATACTTTATATTATACAAATAAATTGCTGTATACATATGTGAAATGTAATCGAGATGTTGCCATATCGTAAAAAAGTTTTCACTTCTCAAATAAATAACAGTCAAATGTTGTTCAATTAATTTGTAAATTTTACGTTTGCTGTTATAAGACGTTTTACACACCTAAGCCACGGCACCGGCATTAGCCGTCAACATTTGACATATTGTCGGCGACACGTAACTACGCGTTTGTTTCTAATTTCTATCCACGTTCCACATAGGTCACAACTCACAAGGTCGTCTCTCAGTGGCGTGTGGAGCGCATAAGATTAGGGAAGAGTTGCTTCTTGAAGGTTTGCAGTATCTTCATACAAATGAAAACACTGCTGGCAATAGTATATTCTTGAGATTTACTGTGCGTGCCAGAAAGTTACGCGAAAAGTGTGCAGTGGTAGACTGCCACTTATCAAAGTGATAAGAATTATATATTTTTCACGAGGAAAGAGAAGAGTATCATATACTCACTGACGCCCTGTAAACTCACTACTTCAAAGTAAAGCTATAATTTTAACCAAAACTGTAGGCCGTTCAAAGCTTTTAACCCCAAATATGATCTTTGTTACAATCTATTTAGGTTTAAAATAACTTACGATCGAACTGTACACTTCTGCTTTCAGCCAAATACCTTATTTCGAAGCCGAATTCATCCATGTCTGAGAGCAACCATTTGTTACGATGAAAAATACACAATGATATCACAATTTAAATATAAATAGTAGGCCACCTTTGCAATGGCCACCGGAATTAACATGATTAGATGTGGTTAAGCCACCAGAAACTGAGCGAACCAAACTTTTTCTCTGCCTACTTTTTTCCTCAAACCCCAAGACAACGTGGTAAATTTAGTTATTACTAACGCAGCCATTTCTAAAGCCGCTTGCACTACGAACTTAAAGAATTCAAAAAGGGGCTTTGGCGTGGTGGCTTGAATTTCAAGAATACGTCAAAGTTATTGTACTGTATACATTTATATTGTGTCGTAATCGAACCGTTTGTCTTACCCCTTTTGTATTCCCAATATTGAGGTTATTCTTTACTCAGATATTTCACTTGAATTCCTTCTATTGATTTTGTGATACGAATTTATTGAAGTCTGGTATTCGAATATTCGCTGGTATAGAAAGATAAGTCCAACTTTGAGATACCAATTCTAGTATATGATATTACCTGATATTGTTTTGTACTGACTGAATTGAAAAATATTTTCAAAATGTCAGCCCCGGATCTTCACATTTTTTTAAGCAAAAACTGTAATGTGTCGCTCCTACTTTTATATATTTTTACTTTTATCATCAATGTAATTTCAGCTATAAGATGTTTACTAAGACTTCCGGAAATAATGCATCATTTGTTGTTCTTTTGGTAATATTTATTACTAAATATTGTTTATTTAATAAAGAATTTGCCGAAAAATCTAAGTTTTTGGTTCTTTAATAATATTTATTGATATATTTTTATATAATAATCATAATAAAATAACTTGCCATTTCAGCACAAAATAGCGCAAAAATACTATTTTCGCGCCATCTTGTGTTGAATATTTAAGTTACTTTGTAAATTATACTGACGCCATCTACCAGTTGCAGCTTAAGCTGGCTGTAAGGATTGGTATTGAAGTATTTTTTAGGAAAATCATATTTATTAATATACGAGTGTTTATATGATGTAAGAATGCAGAAAAATGTTTTTTCGCGTTTTAAGGTTACTCCGTTTGATGTAAATGTCTAGTTTTGTTGTATTATTATAC
>JAOTAV010054324.1:0-15721 GCA_026546445.1 Cyclargus thomasi
AATAATTTTCATACATTATTATGTATGAAAATTATTATGAAGACAAAGAGTAAGAGTAAGTAGTAATCAGATTATTGGGTTATATTTCGGTGCTTAATATCCATGGTAGTTATTAGACGTTATAAATGACATTTGCCATACGCTGGGTGCGTATCAATATATGGCGGGCAAAACGCAGTGATTTGATATTAAGAAAAGTGACATATTGCTGCCAGTGACCGCTATATGGTAATTTTAATTGAAGTCTATTTTTTAACAGCTATGAAGAGCTTTAAATTCCGGGAACCGTGCCCCGGGTGACAAATGCAGAGGGCGCCAAATTCTTTATTAAATAAATAATGATTAGTTTAAGTAAATATAATACGAAAAGGACAGTTACTATTGCATTATTTCCGAAAGGCCTATGTCTTAGTAAACACCTTATAGCTGAAATTATAAAGATATGATAAAGGTAAAAATATAAGTCGAGGCGGCATATTTCAGTTTTTCCCCGCCTAAAAAAATTTGAAGATGCTGTTGCCGGGGCTGTGATACTGGAACCTATCGACAGCGATCCAAACCTAGTTACTTAATTAAATATTTACGCGATAAATATAAAAAATATGTGTCTATTTAATATACTACTTTCCTAATTTGTATATATAATTTATCAGGCGGTGTACAAAGTATCTACGATGGACAGCGTATACATAACTCTACGTGTGATGGAGGTGGTACTCAACTTGGTGGACGCCCTAATGGAGATCGGTGTTCACAAGAACTGGCTACCCGACCACAAAGACTCGCGGCCCGAAACCGTCGACCCGCTGTGCGATTTCCAGAAAGATAAAGATAGTAAGGTAAGACATTATTATGCCAGTTACAGCATTGGTAGAAAATCTTGATATATTTGTTGTTCTTAGTATTGAGGATGTGAGACAGAAGGACGGACACACTTAAAAGTGAACAAATTTTTTGCTGGAGTATCATTATGAAGCGCCTTTGCATTTTTGTATGTTGTGAAAGGTTTTATGCGCCTCTTAGTCGTATAATGGCTATACGCAGAGTCGCATATTATTTCTCATATTATTATATATTGTTTTCAAACTGATTATTAATTAAAAAATATTCCTTATTCAATTTTGATTTTAGGAGAGAGATTCTGGTATCCCGTGTGCGCCAAGTCAGGAGTCCACAAACGTCGATTGTGGGGATAAAGACAAATCGGCTGACGAAGAAAATGTTGATTGTCCCTATTACATGATTATGCACATCACACTAAGGTGAATAATGAAAATAATGTTTTTATCTCTTTAAACAATCACCTATTTTCACTTCGAAACACTTTTGAAACTCTTTTTTTAACCAATTGTTTCTTTCATTAAGATTAATTGTCATTTTGAATGCAAATTTATGTCGCATTGGTACGGTTTCTCCAGTAGCACTACCATAAGTTTTAAGCATTCATATTTACTATACTATATATATACGATACTCGACACCGACTGCATGAATTTTAAGTATAACAATTTTAATTCTAGAATTGACCGCAAGAGGCGCTGTAAAATTTGTGGTACTAAAAATTTACGTACTCGGTATCGATCATCGATTAATATTATCTTCACATTCATGGTAGAGCTACTGTAGCTTAAAATAATAATACTTATATTTTAACCACATTTTCAGGTTACTCCGTCAACTGGGTTGTTCGCACGGCTGTTCGACGGCGCTGCGCGGGCCGCAAGCTGAGAGTCTACGTATACAGGCCCGCTCGGCGCTTCGCTGTTTACGCGCGACGGACACAACACGATTCACGACACGACTAATCGAGATAACTAAATTCGCACCAATCAGGGAGGTGCTCGATAATCTTCATTCGACTGTCGGATTCTGTGCGGAACCACCGACTACTGTGTCGCCTATGAGTGAGTTTGCAAAAGTTTTTTTTAATACAAAAATTGTTTTTACGTTTGACGGTCGCCCAATTCTGTTACAAGTGCAATTTATTCATCGCATTTCAATTTTTTAAATTTTTTTGGTTCGAAGCGTAATATTACTTCTAAAATAAAATATTAAACACTCGATAAACGCATTTTGGGGTTTTAATTTCATATACAGTTTACATGAAATTCAAACGCCAAAATTTTTGGGGATAAAAAATATCATATGTCCTTCCCCAGGAATCGAAATTAATATCTCTATATAAATATTTTATATTATATTAATCAAATTACAGCAAAACCGGCTCAGCAGCTCAGGTAACTGACAGACAGACAGACACACGTTCGTATTTATTACTCGTATATTCACTGAATATTATTTTGCCTCTAACCTTCTTTAGATGTATAAAATACAGAATTGATTAATTTTAGATCAGCAAAAACGTAATAACGGTAAATCACCGGATATGAGTAACTTACAAGCGGGATACGCGACCAACTTCGGCGCTGGCCAGGGTACTAACGGCAATAAGACCATAGAGACTTACATCATAGAGTCGACCTTCAGAGTACTTGTTACGAGATTTGCTATGATGCACAAGGAGTTGAAGTTACTCGATAACGCTGTAAGTATCCGTGTTGTTGTTTTTTTTTTATAAAATTAGGTGGTAAGCGAGCAGACGAGTTGCCTGATGGAAAGCAACTGTCGTCGCCTATGGACCCTTGTAACACCAGAAGCGCTGCCAAACTTTTGAACGAAAGAATGAGGGAATGAGGTAGTAATGAGTAGTTGGGCCTTTAGTTAATTCACTCACTGGATGAAAGGCGGCGCATAGAAGTTTCATACCAGTTCTCTGTGGGGCTGTGCCGAAGCGTGACTCGCCCACGGCAAAAACGATGTTTGCTTATAATTAATCAAATTGATTCAATAGTAAATGTTGAGATAGAAATCGCAGTTAATTGTCCTAAATTAACCAAAATGTTATTCTTGAAAAGACGTAAAAATAAAGGACGTATACAATTTCGTCGGGTTTAATCGAACTCACCATACAAATCCAGACAAACTATGACGTAACATTATCCGGCTAAAAGTTTTTGTCTGTCATACGCCTTATAGGAGTCCTCTGTAGTCACATAAATCAGTCCTTGGGCATGCGTTAAACAATACTTTTATAGTGAATCTGATCTTTTATAATCCCAAAACTAAACAACCGAACATACTGGCCAGGCTTCACGCAGTGACTGCCTGTCACCACCAACAGTCATCGCCTTCCAGACACAACTGCTGACAGTCACACATTCACACATACATGGCCCCTACTGCCTGCAATCAATTTCCTTGGACTACATAAGAAATAATTTTACATTATTTTCCCACTAAAGGCGCTGTACGCTGAAATACGTCTATTACTGAGCTACGTGCGCGAAGCCCACGGCGGTCAGTTTCGTGTGGTGGCTTTCAGCGCGCTACTAGACACCGCCGAGAGACCCGGCACGCAACAGAGAGAGACTAATATGCAGACTACTAGAGTTATAAGGTTCGTTTTTATTATACTGTACATGGACGAATGAAAGTTTGTCGGTTTGTGGCAAGAGAAATATCGGAAACTCTAAAGAGTGCATCATATTTTGCCAAGCTGCAACAGTCTAGCAGCTTGGCAAAATATTATGGCTTCTTTTTCATATATATGAAATTATGGAGTACGCTAGAAAAGGCATAATTGAATTTAAATGAAGAGTTAATTTTATCAAGTAGCTTATACACTAACTTTTTACCTTGCCTAATACAAACGCAACAACATTTTTAGCGTCTTCGTTGCAACACTTATAAAAGATAAACAGGCGGCAATTAATATTATAGAGATCGCTCTGTGGTCGAAATTCGACCAAAAATATTTCAAATATTAAGTTTTAGTGAAGAGCTATAAAAAAACTATAATCAATTATCAATTCAATCAAAGTTTATTTGGCATAAAGATCTAGCTACCAGGCCATTAAATTTTATTTAAAAACACACAGACGTCAACCATAAACAATATAATGTTTCGTGTATATAAATATTTTTAACAAATAAAACCCTACGCTACGCACACTACACCACGCTTACTATTGTAGTAAGCGTGTTGTAGTGTGCGTAGCGTTTTATTTGTTAAAAATATGCAAGATACAAGCATATTTTAAAATAATATTGGTATTCCACGCTCCTCCTCCATATCAACTATAACTGGAAAAAATTACATGCTTTTACATCTACGCGTCTTTCGTCAAAAGGGGTACAAAGTTTTCCGCTTGCGTATTAATATATGGATCAAAAACGAATGAATGAATATTATACTAATATATCTAATTCCATTGTAGGCACATACCTAGAGGTGCAGATGATGAACGCGGCTCGGATACCGGGGCAGATTCAGGGTGTGCTGTAGATGAGAAAATACACAAGAAGTTTACCTTCAAGAAGAGAAGCACGTCATCTACAGGAGCTCATGTAAATAAGAATTTTATTTGTAATTAACATGTTGTTAAATAATTTTATTATTCTAACGGAAGTATTAAATTGACATTAAATATTTCGTTTTTGAAAAATACGCTGAATATAAACAAATTTGGTATCACTTAATTTACATATGATGATATTGATGAAGAAAGCCCAGAGATATAGAGTTGTGAACCACCGTGAAAAAGGTCTCCTTTTAAATAAAAAAGATCTAGTGTCCGTAGAATCGTATTTCGCGTTTACCACAAATGTTTATAGTGCTATATTATTAGCTTACAAATAACGTTTTTATATTACAGTAAAAGCATTTAAAGTAACATTTATTAATTTCTCAGAGTCTACTTGAAACGGAAGCGGGCGGGGCGGGGGCGGAGTCAGCGAGCCAGTCGCCGCTGTCGGTGCGTGCGCGCCGCCATCCGCTCACGCCGCGACACTCCGAGCGTGCATTGCCGCTTGAACACCACGCCATAGTGCACTCCAACTCCATGCCGAATAAGTTCCACATCAGCGGGATAGGTAAGTTCCATGTTAATATTCTATTACATTTAAAAGTAGGAGGTGCGGGGCGGAGTAACGAGCCAGTTGCCGCTGTCAGTGCGTCGCTGCGCTCACACAGCGACTAGAGCAAGAGCCAACGCGCAATGATGACTTTTTGGCACAGTGTCTATGAATATACCGAATTCAAGAGCGCAAGCCACCTTATTAGTTGATAGGCACATTGAAAAAAACAAAAGCCACCAGTGCGCTCTGGCTCTTGATCTAGTTGCTGTGTGAGCGGAGCGACGAAGTATGTCATCTCCATAGTAACGGACCGGACGCGGCTCGCATTTATATGTGGTCCACAGCGAAGTAGTTCCGCACAAAGCCGTCACAAAATATTGTTTATTCCTGTCACAATAAAGCACTTCTATGCGAAGCCCTCATATCATAAATTCCTGTCACAATGAACTTCATCCGCGCAAAGCTCTCATACCATTAATTCCTATCACAGTGAAGTGGTTTCGTGCGAAGCCATCGTCATCGTTAGTACGAGAGGGGCGGGAGGGCCGATCGATGGGTTCGGGAGAGTCGCTGCGTGCTGCGGGCTCGCTGGCGTCTCTCCGCACGCCCGCGCCGCGTGCCCGCCCTGCCCACGTACGACGACGCGTCGGCCATACGTTACATAGGTTTGTCTATTTATATGATAAAATCTCTTACATGCGATAATATCAAAACTCTCTAAGCAACATTTACAGCTTGGCAAAAAAAGTGTGTTTTACTATAATTGTAGGAAACTCTCTGCTACATTTGAACGCAAACGAAATAGTTGTTCGATAATATTTTTTGATTTATGTAATTCTCAGTATCTTGTAACACAGGATCATTTTATATTAGTCAGCTTTCAAATTCTTTAGTTAAATGTTTTAAAAAGGTGTGAAAAATTTTACACAAAGTGCTAAAATTTAGTATTTAAAATAAAAGTAAAAGAACTCTATATTTTTCCATTGCATGAAAAATTATAGTTGACATAATTTTCTTTGTCTACAGAGCTAGAAAAAGGGTTGAGGATAGACTCAACCGATTTGGTCTACGTAAAATGGGAAAGAAACGAGATGGAAGCATTGAAGAAACAACCGGAGGATGTAAGTAACTTATTCAGATCTAAAAATTGCACGATTTCATTTTATTTACATTTCTATGTTACATACCAAAAAAAAAGAGATAAAAATTGACGGACATACGTCATTTGTACTCCAGTTGTAGTGGGCACAATCTTACACATGTAAGTCGTGATCTGTCGACTGGGTTTGACATAACGCGACCAACTTAGATCCGCTGATGAATCGGGCTGAATCAACTTCCCTAATAGTACGGAAATATAACGAAACCTACATAAAAGAAGACCCACTTGTGTATATGGGTTCAAGATTCTCTTTTTTTATATTTAAAAAAAATAATTACTCTCAATACAACACTCCTAATACCTACTATATAAAATAAAAATAAAATACAATTTTAAATAAAAATATTTTTTATTTAAACATTTATTTCTGAGTAAACTTGAAACAAATGTTTTCATAATGTCTACATGTAGACATACCACCGGTTCGGGAACTAGCTGTGCGAGAAGAGCCGGCGTAAGAAACTCGCACGGGGCCACTTTTTACCAAAAAAGTGGAAAAAATCATCTTTTAAAATAAAAATATACAATAAAATGTAACTTATCCAATACATTGCTAATAAAAAAAATCATTGTAAGTCAAAAATTAATAATTTACTTGAAGTAGCCTTGCAAACAGCATTTACCTATTTATTTTTAGGCTTTGGCAAATGTTCTTTGACTACTTTTTTAAATTTGTTGATAGAAAGATTTTGAATATTTTCTGGGATTTTATTGTAAAGGCGTATTTTTTTTCATCCTTTGAATTACTTAACTAAGTCTGATCACTGGTAAATCTAGTTTGTGCTTATTCCTAGTGTTTCTAGGATATCCTTTTTTAATTTAAATATATTCAGGTTATTATATAATATTGCCACTCTGCAGACATGTCGCGTCGCGGCTCGGCCGAAGGTGGTTCCGGAGGGGCGGAATCTGAGGTTGTCGTGCTAAAGCGTCGTCGACTAGTTGCCGCCGCGCCGCTGTACGCAGGGCTGGCGCGATTTAGCTTCATACTCGACGCTACACAGCCCGGCGCGACACCTGATGCGCTGTTCATGGCAGCCCTGCTTGATCTGGTAAATAAATGCCTTCATTAATGATTTGAAAGTGATGGTATAGGGAGAACATTCAAAGCTGTATTTTTGGGACGTGTTTAAAATGTGGCGGCATGATGAATTTTAACACAAAAAATAATAAAAACTTTTGACCTACTACTTGATTTTTTTGATCGCATACGAATACTGCTTTACTAGATGATGCTCGCAACTCCGTTGCCCAAAAATTCGTTATCGCGCGGGATCCGTACATTTAAATTTACGCGATAAAAAGTATCATATGTCCTTCTCAACTCAAAGTATATTAAGCTCAAAGTATCTTCATACTACATTTTGGGTGTATAAAGGTTACATACAGACACACTTCCGCACTAATTTAGTATGGATGTTCTAATAACTATGAATTAAATTTTACATGAAATGTATCAGTGTTTTTGCACATTTCGGATGAGATTGGACCACGGAATCGCGTTGTACCATACTAACTCTAACCCTCTTTGTTATCGCCTGAGGAGAAGAATTTTGAAAAATCCCTTCTCATTAGTCACCTTCGGCATACGAAGAATACTCGCCCAAATTTTATGTTTCTGCGATTAATGGTTAGTCTTTACGTTGATTCCTAAATGCCTACAGTTCAGAACACAGGATTTCATGTAATGATATAGACAATACAGCTATCTCGTTTCCACAGTGTGATGGGAGAACTTGAGAGATATTCATAAGCGATTGAAAGCGACAAGTAGTGTGCTAATTTCTACACACTTTGCGGTCTATAACAGATGATTGTATTTCTAGCCCCATACAGTGGTGGTGGGCCGTGCTGCGATGCTATTAGAATGCGCGCATCTCGTACACAACTGCAACAAGGGACAATGGCCGTATTGGCTTAAATCCAACCTATCGAAAAATCCAAGTAAGTTTTTTTTTTAATTCAATCTTTTTTAATTCTAACTTTTTTTAAATTATTAACTTAAAATTAAGTTACCTACTTATCTACTTAAAACGTGTAAAACGTTTTAAGTAGATAAGTAGGTAATTTAATTTTAAGTTAATAATTGCATGTAAACACAAAATTTAGTAGTAAGCTGCAAGTTAAATAACTTAAAATTAACTACTTATCTACTTAGTTAACTACTTACATACTTAATACGTCTAAACCAGACATAAGAGAAAAAAAGGACTTTAACGTTTACGATGATGTAAGTTACTAATTAGTTTACTCGCTGGTGCATTTAAGGTGCGTACATCGTGCACGGTGGCAAAAAAAACACTCGGCGACTGGCGTCAAACAAATTGTCACTCTATCAACTTTGAAATTTTTTTTGTTTACTTTTCGTCATGGCAGGCAGCTATTTGAAAATTACTGCTTAATTTTGGCCGTCGTTTCTTTGACGCACCCAGCGAACACACGTTTTTGCTTATATTTAGGTTATTAAACCAACGAATGTTTTAGTGCCGTCGGGACCTCTGCAGCTGAGAAGACAACGACTAGCTGGTAAACTTTTCTATCAGTGGGCTGAAGTAAGTATCCTATGGGCTGAATGAGATTTAACATATAAATAATAAATATATACTGTTTAATGTGAAAATATATGGTCAACCATAATTTTTTTATGATAATTTGTTCAAACAAAAAATAATGGAGTGCACAAAAAAATTTGGGTAAACATTGCAATATATAATTTATAAAACAAAATCCCACATCAATCATATTAATTCATTTACTGTAACTCTTGTTCGAGGTAAAAACCCTAATACCATACCACTAATAAGATATTCGACAATTTAATTAAGCTTCATGTCGGGGCTTCCTATCCAATCAGGGCCTCATTAACCCATAGACTAATTAGGCTGCAGCCTAGGCCATGATGGTCGAGAGGGAGCCCAAAAATCATGTCTACGTAAGCACTGTTAATCTAGTTATTTGGAAAATGAATGATGGCTAGTCTAGGACCAAACAAAGCCTAGAACCTAGAAAAACAAAAAAGCCTAGGACTGGATTACTTGTTCAGTGGCTGACTCCTATAAAGCCTATTCTTACAATAAATAACTTTCCAGGCAATCGGAAACCGGCTAGAGGAAATGCTGAACGAGGACAAGAAACACATAGACACCGTTGTGAGCCTCGTGAGCGACCCGGACGGACAACGAGAGCTGCTTCAACAAGACGAGGAGGAGGACTTCTTTGATGAAGGTATATTTGTAGATTTAATTACTACGTACCATCTAGGCTGTTAATTCAGAAAAAAAATTATCACTGAACAACAATAACCCTAATTCATTAGGTAATTAAATCCGCTTATTGGTTCGGAGATTATTTCTTCTATACATGCTCTGACGTGATGCATGTCAAGGCGCATGATCGTGTTGGAAGCGGGTTAGAAAGTCACACAAAATAACAAGATAATGTTTGTTATTTCAGCAAGTATTCGCCTCCCCGGCAAGACCATAGGTCATGACTGCCCGCGTGCGCTCCGCATCATTGCGTGCGTACTGCTGTTCGAGATCACCGCCTTCCTGCGAGAGACATACCAGAACCTCCCCAAGTCCTGTCGATCCTCCCTGAAGGAGAGAGGACCCTGGGACCGCGTCTATAGGTACGATAATCGCATTCCTTTCTCTCTGGTAAGTAGTGCTATATATCCCATCGTACCAATGATTATTTTTGTTATTATGTTTTGCGAAGGTGGATGCAAAAGCGGAGACGTTTGTTGTGTAATAATAAGTGAGTTTCTTATGTTACATTACGCTAGAATAACGTAACGAGTGCATATTATGATCGAAATTTTCGTTTTAACAGGGCTCTTAGCAGTCAACACACATTAATGCCAGTCGAGTATGTGATCTAACAACGTACTGCATGCTTACTCGCACAATACGTGCATGCATAGAACGTACTATACGACACGTACTGTAAAACACCATAGGACGAGAGATTCGTCGCGTTCTCACTTTTACGAGCACCGATGGTCCAAAGGAGTAGGCAGATTCGATCATCCATATTAACTTGTTTCGAGTGTGCTTAGATCTGCCCCTCGCTGGATCGAAAACTAAACTGGACTTAATACAGACAGATAACACGATTAATGCATGGTATGCATATGTATAATACAAAACTAAAGTAGGCCCACTGAAAACACAGACTAAAATTATTATTATTATTATTATTATTGATTTAGTAAAGTTTAGTTTAGATTGATTTAGTAATTTTTCGCTTTGCTACATTGGCATGCCACGTATTAAGAAAATTTAATACGAATATAGATCGAATAGCAACTTATTTTATCAGCAGTGATTCTGAACTACTCATCTTTATGACTGTCTCTACCGGAAAGGAAACTCCTAACTTCTAACTAGTTTATTGGACTTTTCTATTTCTACCACAGACATGAGAAAGATGAGTGATAAGGAATCTCTGTAGGCGCAAGTCTTCGAGTTTATTGTCTATAACTCCATTTAATTCTGCATTTTTACTCAGTGTTACATCTGTACGGCTATAGTCGCTTGCGTGTGCTGAAGTGTGGTAAGACTTAATCGCTACAGAGGTAACATTTAATACAAATGCAGTAATGTAAAGGAACTACAGTCAGTATTCTTTGAGTCTAGCGCCTCTACAAGTAGCTTTTTATGTAGGTATAGATTTGAAGACGTGCATTTTTGATACAGAGAAGCGAATCGTCGCTGGAGTATGGCCCTATCTAGTATGGGGCACTCGCAGGCGTCCGCGCAAAGCCTACAGTCGATAGCGGGCGCGGAGACAGAGAGGAAGATATCTTTTGTCCTTCACGAACCCGAGAACGTGTCTGGTGGGAGCAATGTGACTGTAAGTGTGACTTAAGCGTTACTTAGTAAACAATATATTATGCAGTAGAGTGCAGAAAGTAAGACTAATTTTAACGGTTTTTTTTTTGTCTGTCATATTGAAAACGTCACATGACAGAAAAAAACAGCGACCTTAAATAGTTATACGTTGTATACATTTTTTACTAGAAAGTATTAGTTACTATAAACGCCCAAATCCAGATAATACGAAATAATGATAGTCGCTGTATGGCAAATAGAAATTACTATATTATCTTTATATTAATACGATAGCGGGAAACTTTGTACCCCTTTTTACGAAAGACGAGTAGATGTCAGAGTATGAAATTTTTCCCAGTTGTAGTTGATATGGAGAAGCAGCGGAATACCAATGTTATTTTAAAATATCCTTAAATCTTGCAAAATTTTTAATAAATAAAATGGTACGAACACTACAATATTTTGACATGACACAATAATCATACACGAACTATTCTTTTGTCTACGGTTGTAGTCTGTGTTTTCTCTAATAAAATTTAATGGCCTGTTAACGAGACGTTTATGCCAAAAAATTGAAGAGTGTGATTGAATTGAGAAATATTGAAGGTCGAATTTCGACCACAAGGCCTTTAGTATATTTAATTACACATTGGAATTCAACAGTTACCCGAAGTGATACCTCCAGCGGAGGACAAGAAGGGTCGGCTTGGCGCGCGCGGCAAGGCGGTAGCGCGGCGCAGCGCGACCTCGGCGTACGGCTCCTTCAAGCGACGCTCCATCAAGCTACGACAGAAGGACGCGAGAGACCCTGAGGATTGTATGTTTATGTGAACCTATTTTTTTCACTTTGTTGCTAAAAAATACGAGACGTGTATAACTGGTAATGTAACAAAGCCTCCTCTACATAGACGCGTTATTGAGATATCTTTTTTCAGAAAATTTTGCATTAGGATGACAATTAAGTCGCACAGCTACTGCGATAATAACGCCGCAATAGCAGTTGTCAAATAACGCATATTATTGACTAATAATAACGTCCCTGTGTGGGGAGGCTTAAATAATAATAATAATAATAATAATAATCATTTTATTTCAGACCATAAAATACAGATTTATATTTGTTAGTAATATAATTTCTTAAGGCTATGTTAGTATACTCGTAAATACAAGAGATTGATTTTTTTATATATGTAGTTTAGTCCAGTGTCTCCATATTGGACTTTCAAGCTTAATAGCAAAAGGGCTGTTGTATGAATTTTCCAATATGCCAACATAGACATACATTTTATCGCGATGTGAATGTGTATTTTTGTACGTATTACCAAATATATAAAGCGCATTAATCGCACAAAGCTTTACTAATAATCCCGCTTAGTGCCAAAAATGTAATTACCTTGAGCATAGATTTTGATCTTACAGTCGTCAACAGAAGATCGGATTCCATCCAGAGCAGGAGGAAAGTGTCGTCGTTGTCAGATAGAAGCGACACGTCTGAAGTGTACCCGGGCACAGGTATGAAACCTCTTATTAAAACCGAATAGCGTAGAAAAAGCGTTGGAAATACATTTTTAAATCGGCAGCAATAGCAATTTCTGACTCAAAGTCTTATTATAAACTAAAAAAAAAAGAGTGTCACACAAGACTCCGCAAGTGACGTCATTTTAGGGTTCCGTAACTAAATGGCAAAAAACGAAACCCTTCAACTCATCAGTAAGTTCTATATAAATAGTATACGTTCGGCTGTATACATTTTTATTTTACCGATTTTCACTTACCTCGTCACCAGGCGGCACGGTGATAATGTCAAATGAGGTGGACAGCGGGGGGGAAGAGAGTCCGGGGGTGCTGTCGGACGACCACGACCCCCCGCCCGACAGCCCCGACAGCAACTCCACAGATCCCCCCGACACTAGCAAGGGGTACCCGTGGTTGAAGGTATGATGAAAGAGTTAAAACTTATATAAGATACCTTGAGAATAATGGTTGATGAGTAATCCAATCATCAGCAAATTTTTATTAAGATCAGATGAAATAACTTATTATGATGAATGAAATATAATAACTAATTTTGAATTTTATTTAATTCATTAATTAATTTTTTTGACAGAGGGCTGTCAAAAAAATTATCATTTCCATACAAAACGCGATTGTAAACAAACTGCTGTGCTGTCGCCTTGGTGTGTCAAACCGCGGTTTAATGAACCATACCGCAAATCTTGAGCAAAAAGACAATAGTAGTTTAAAAACACTAGAAAATTACACTTTAAAACTAAAGTGTGGTCCAAGAGCTATCTTATAACCCCAAACGCGACTGTAATAAGATATTCCATCATGGTATCTCACCTTCCGGATCCATCTTCCCTAGCCTTTATTGATGGATTGCGATCAGAAGATATTATTGCTTGCTATTAAAATTTAAAAGTACGCTATTGATACTTTTTAAGAACCTATGCTTTCCCACTGCTACAACCGTAGGCCAGTCAGCCCCCCTAGACAAGTGGCATGCGATTATCGTTTACGAAAATCTTTTAACGTGCTTTCGTATGGGATTGTCATTGAAGGACGACTAGATCACGTAACTTTTCGTTCAAATATGTCATACAAAAAGAAGCCAAGCTATTTTCGTAAACGATAATCGCTTGCCACTTGTCTAGGTAGGCTAATCTCATAATATTGAAAACCTTATCCGTTTGTGTGTGAAAACTTAAAAAAATCGTTTTCTCAGGTGATAGTCAAGTTTCTGAATTCGTTCAACTACGTTTGCTGTCACCAAAACTTCTGCCACCCGTATTGCTTTAGACGGAATATGAGAGCAACAAGCAGGCTTATGAAGTCAGTAAGAAAGGTGTGTATAACAAATTAAAACACAGTATTTTTAATATTACACTTACACCTGATAAGCATTAAGATTTTCAACAAAATATTTTAATATATTTTTACAAATTTGTAAAACTTCAAATCATTTTTAAGATATACGGTGAAAAGTTCGGTCCAGAAGCGAATGCAACCAACCAAGAAGAAGGTTCCTCAGAAACTAGACGAGGTAGGCGCGCACGAAAATCTTCGGAACATAGCTCTGACAGGTAAATAAACATTTTCTACGGTTCGACTATGGCTTTAAGATTCTATGTAAGAACTATTCTAGATGATAAACGAATTTGCTGGAAACGGAGTTGCTGGTGTCTTCTAGTAAACTATCTTTTAAGTTTTGCTCAAAACAAGCTAGAAACAGCACGCCAATTTTATACAGCACTAGCAAACCCCGCGCGTCAGGAGAACCTAACTAAAATATCTATAAAATTAAAAAATATATACGATGAAATTTCGTTGTTGAAAATTAAAAAATATATACAAATCATTCCGTGTATTTTTATTGAAATGAATGGTCTAGGACACTAGAATCACTAAAACCCAAGCTTTTCCATACCTCATTTAATCTTAATATTTTAGGATCGACCGCTCCGTACTAGAGAGTGTTGGCATAGCGTTCCGTGCGGCCGGCGGTGACCACGCCCTACCAAACGAAACGCCGCCTGTGATGCGACCCGGTGCCATACCTTACCCGCCCGGCGAACAACCGCCTATACTGAAATATTTGAAAACACAGGTACAGGTCTACTTTTATACTTCCTTGACGCCTCCGTAGTCTAGTGGTACAGAGCTCTGCTCTTGATTTGGTCACTTTAAAATTACTCCTGCGTAACAGGCCTGGTTTGATGAAACCGGCCACCGTCAAAGAAAATGGTGTGGAAGTTATTATTTTATACTTCCTTGACCTAATATTGGTAATAGTATCAATGTGAAAGTGCAACTGTCGGTCTGTCTGTTACCTTATCACGCCCAAACCGGTGAACGATTTATCTGAATTTTGTCATGGAGGTACTTCGAGTCCCGAGGAGAGACATAGGATACTTTTCATAATAGTCATTGTAATGCACATGCACGCTCTCATGTAGTCCACTTCAGATTACGCAACACGCATATTAAATACAATTCACGCAAAATATGAATAAAGGACTATTAAATACTAAGGATAGTAAATGTAACTCACACTGCATACAATTATAAATAATTTCAGGTGCGATCTGCGTACCATACACCACTTGCGGCGTTAGCTAAAGGTGCGGCCACACTAGGCGAGGAGGCGTGGGCGGGCAGTGCGGGTGCGGCATGGGCGCTACTGTTAGAACCTGAACGTGAACTCAGTGCGTGCGCGGCGGCGTTATTCGTCCTAGCTGCAGTCCGTGCGCCGCACGCCGCGGCAGCGCTCATGCATAATCACTTGCGACATCAAGACCCCGCGCTCAGGTATTGACGTAGTCATATATAATATTAATATTCTTATGTGATATTGACGTGGGCACGACTATTAGAGCCTGGCCGTTAATTGTTTCATCGTTATTCATTATTCGCGTTATTTATCCTAGATGCAAACAGAGCATACTGTATGGCCATAACATTATTTTATAAATTACCTGAACATATTAGGTCACAAAAATTTATTTCGTTTAAAACATGTTTATTTAATTTCTTGATTGAAAAAGGATATTATGCTATTAATGAATTTATAGATGACAAGGACATTTATTTTAAAATTTAATTTATGTTATAAATAATTTGTGTATTAAATCATTATTTAATTCGTACTTTGGACATTGTATATTGACATTCAATTAAAACTATTAACATAAAATATTCAGATTTTGGAGCATATTGTTTACGAGTATGGGTTTAAAAAAATGTTTGACATTTGTTTCAATTAATATATATATACATTTATATATATATATTAGGGTGGTGCAAAAAAACC
>JAOTAV010054335.1:0-15718 GCA_026546445.1 Cyclargus thomasi
TTAAGAAATTACTTATAGATAATGAAAATTAATTATAGACAATGCATATTAATCAGAAGAATCAGCTTTGTAACACTTAGTGAAGTGAGTTATGGAATGACACGACATGACGCCAGTTGGACAATATCATACGCTAACTCACTTCACTCCGTACTAAATGCGCTTAGTGTGAAGAGGCTCGAATTGGATGTGATATCTAACTAAATGGACGGACGTTTTATCTTTAGAAAAAATATATATTGTTTTTTTTTTATTTCTGTGTAAATTTGAAACAAATGTTTTCAGAATGTCTGCACGTTGACCTAACACCGGTTCGGGAGCTAGCCGTGCGAGAAGTTTAATTACAACATCCAGTTTTAATATCAGATGAAGTGAAGCAGGATGTCACTGACAAACGTTATCACCTATACAGGGTACACTGTGAAAGTAGCGGAGCTGAAAGCGAACAAACATTTTTGTGGTTTGTATGGAGAAACTCTGATCGCTAGCGCGCTCGCCCATACAAATCACAAAATTTCTTTATGATTTTCAGCGCTGCTACAGTAAACTTTATATAAAGAACACATACACACCTTAAAGTATTATCACTTACTTTTGTTACACCCTGTATATTCTTACTTGGAGACAGTAATCCTATTTTCTTTAACTTTTGTCATATAGGGCTACAATCTCCGAATCACATTATGTCCGTACACCGGACTATTATCTGCGGTCCTGGGACCATCAATCAAATGGCAGTCTCGCAAAAAATCTCTAATCAACACCCGTCAATCCCATTCGCAAGTCAATTTAAAATGATTGATACTTAATCCGCGTTACATGAATGTGGGATTTAAATAAAAATCGGCCAAGTGCTAGTTGGACTCGCGTCTGAAGGGTTCCGTGTCGGTAAATAGTAAAAAAATTAAAATGTTTTTGAATTAAATTAAACAGTTTTAACAGTCGATCGCGTCATGCCAGCGACAGCACGATGTAGAGGTACTGTAGCGCCATCTTTTTTTTTATTTATTTATTCAGTAAGAATACATAAGATTCTCGTATTTAAAATCTCGCCAAACTATTGTTTGACGGCGAGATGCAGTGTTAGTTGCCAAAAAACCCTGGTAGCATGAGAGCCCCCCCTTAAAAATTCCCTTCATTTGGCTTTTAGTATTTGCTATCATAGCGGCATCGACATCGAAGTCTTAGGAATAGGGTGCCGTTTTTTCTCTTTGAGTAAGGAACCCTAAAATGTATTTCGTGTATAGAATTCCTAAATTTTGATCCTTTGGATTGCAGTGTATCGATGATATAGGATCAGTTGTCTAGACTATTATTAACCCCCGAATGAGTTTAAAAAAAGAGGGGTGTTATGTTTAACGCCTGTCTATCTGTCTTTGACATCATAGCTCGTGAGTATAAGAGGAGATTCCAATACAGTTTTGGTTATTGAAAATCAAAATCTTTTTATTCAAAATAAGTACTTTAAGTACACTTTCTGAACGTCGAAACTACGATGGCTACCAACGGTTCAGGAACTAACCCGGCGTGAAGAACCGGCGTAAGAAACTCGCACGGGCCCATCTTTTACCTAAAAGATGGAAAATAACAATATTATGTCTTAAAGGTAATGTAACAAACGATAATTGTTTTTAGTTACATAAATAATTGTAAGTTAAAACAACATGTTACATATATTACAATGTATTGTAACTTGTTTATAAAATCATAAAAAAAAACAAAGTTACATAATTGTAAGTCAAGACTTTCAGTATTATACAGAAGCAGCCTGGCAAGGAGCCATTCTACTCCCAGGATGTGCTGTCGTTAATACAATCATTAATATTACAGTAAGCTTTAGCACACAGACGTTCTTTTACGACTTTTTTAAACCTGTTTATAAAAAAAATTGAAGGTTTTCTGCGATTTTATTGTAAAGGCGTATACATTGACCCTTAAAAGATTAACTTACTTTACTTAGTACCTGATCATTATATTTAACTTGTGCTTATCATTTTTAAATTTAAATTAACTTAGATTTTTTTAAACATACATTACATTTATTGAAAGGGGACTTACGCGTGAGTTTTCTAAGGCATGTTTGACGTGAATTTGGTGAGGGGTAAAAGTTGTGGGGGCGGGAGATAGTAGAAGGTTCCAAATGTTTGTAACATATCTATACTAATAATTTAAAGCTGAAGAGCTTGTTTGTTTGAACACGTTAACCTTAGGAACTACTGGACGGAATTGAAAACTTTTTTGCGTTCTGTAGTGCATTTATCGAGGAAGGCTATATAACCAATGGGAGACGAGCAGTAATCAAAAAATGTTGTAAAAACGGGATAATTTATAAAGTTTCCCGCAGGAATAGTCGCGAGCGAGGGCTAAATAAAATCTAATATTAAAATTGCGTCGGGTTTTCCTTGCTGATGATTTAACTACAGAACGCACAAACAGATTTCCACGGTTTTGCATCCGTTGGAAGCTCTCGAGTTCCGTGAGGCTTGTAGCTAAGAAAATTAGGGAGAAATTTAAAGAGAAAAGCAGAAAAACAGGGATAAATCATATTTCACATACAGCGGGATTTGTGATATATACTCGGAGTTGACATACCATGCGGACGGAGTTGCGAGCAACAGCTAGTCTATAAATATAAAAATAAAACTCGTTTTCCTCGATCACGGCGTCACGCGTGAATGGATGGATCGATTCCACTAATTCATTTTTTGATGTATTTGTTATTATTAAAAGAAGGTTCTTACGGAAAAAAATATTAAGAAAATCTCTTAGGAATATCGAAAAATTATTGAATCTTACGAAATAAACACTGTTTTAAAAAATATACATTTTTTTATTTAATTAAATAAGTAAAGTCCTTATCGGGTATAGCGAGACTAGGGAATTTTTAAAATAAAACTGAAAATGAAAGTTAAACTGAAATTTAAAAATTTCAGTTGCGGAGGAATAATACCTACCTAAGATAGGTCAGCCATACAAAATAAGTTTATCATTGCTACGCTCAGGCGGTACGAAGTTCGCCGGGTCAGCTACTGTTTAACAAAACAATTTACCAACATAAAGTTTGAGGACAACGTAATGTATAATTTTAGTGGTAACTAATACCCGATATTAGGGTGATCGCACATTATGCTAATACAGCTTACATGCATGCTCGATTACCGAACAAGAATATATTCCATAAACCTTAAGTGATTCGACAAAGCCGATTACACACTAGGGATTAAATGACCAATTAATAACTGCAGATTTTTATATAATATTTAGGGGGCAAGCGCAGACACTCGTAACACCAGGAGAGTTGCAGGTGCGTTGCCGGCCAAAATCTCTACGACATGCACTTTTTTACCGCGCTGGTTTTAATAATTTGTTCAGCGATAAATAAGTTTCATCTTCAAATTTAACTAATACCAGATATTTTATGATTTAACTAATACCAGAGATCGCCCTGTGGTCGAAATTTGATCGTTTAATTTAAGACATGAAGTTATAGTTAGGAGCTATAAAAAAATATAATCTATTCTCAATTCAATCACAGACTTCCATTCGGCATAAAGGTCTCGTTACCAGGCCGTTAAATTTTATTAAAAAAAATTAGAGACTTCCACCATAAACAAAAGAGTATTTCATGTATGATTATGGTGTCATGTCAAAATATTTTAGTGTGCGTGTTGTAGTGTGCGTAGCGTTTTATTTATTATAAATATGCAATATTAAAGCACATTTCAAAATAATATTGGTATTCCACGCTCCTCCTCCATATCAACGATAACTGGGAGAAATTTCATGGTTTTACGTCTACGCGTCTTTCGTAAAAAGGGGTACAAAGTTTTTCGCTCGCGTATTAATATATAGATGTAGGTCGGATTTATGCTGATAAAGTAAAATGCTATAGGATTGTGGCTGATTTAAAACTGTCTCTTGGGATAGAAAGGTTCGCCAGTAAACAACATCCATGACTCAACTTGGGTGTAGTCAAAATATGGTGAAGCCATATGGCTGAAATTTGGCATGCCGCAAATTGAGCAGCATTTTTTCGGTCACGCTTTAATGGTTGAACAGATTTGAATTTATAAATAAAATGGATTCTTTAAAGAAATGAGAAAAATCATGTGATAGGTTTTTTTGAAGATAAACGCCTTATTTTTAGCTGTGGCAAGAGTTTCATGAAATACATCCAAATCTTATCAAATTAAATGTACTGCAATAATGTATCAGAGAGGTGGTCACAGATCCAGATTGCAGAACTAAATAAGTTGGTCGTATTATGTAAAACCCAGCCGACAGATCACGATAGGTCGTAATACAATTAACAAGTCGTACATTTGACATATTACGCTTATAGGCAGTTAGCTGGACGATTTATGGTGATTTATCTTGCTATCGAACCAGCAACTTATAGTTACTTAACTCGCCTGCATTTGGATATCACTAAATAATTACTACTTAAAACTTAGCTGACTGTTTTTATAACTCACTGCTTTACTTATTTAAATGTAAACCGGGCTTTTAAGGCTACAATTTAAGACAATTCAGACACTGCTCGATAAAATAAATGTAACATCTTCGCGTTGTATTACACATTTAGCGCAGTCGGCAGGAACGCATTTGCAGGTGCAGATGCTTCTCATTTAATTACAGAAGCAATCTAGCGTGAGGAGGTATTCTAGTATTGGAACTGGGAAAATTTATGGCCTCGTAGTCATAGGTAATAAAATATAGAGACTTAGACTTTAGCAGTAAAAAAGTGGATTTTGAAAACACAACTCATTTAACTAGAGGTCGCCCTGTGGTCGCTATTCGACTAATAAATATTTAAATCAATAGTGTAAAAGAAACTAAAAATATGATCTATTCTCAATTCAATCACATACTTCAATTTGGCATAAGGGTCGCGTTAACAGGGCATTCAATTTTATTTTTTAAAAATCACAGATTTCAACGATAAATTTCCCTTCATCAATCACTCCCGCTACGATTTCGGTGTTAATGACCGGTTTCTTAGAAATCAGACCTGTTACGCAGGAGTAATTTTATAGTGCCCAAGTGTGTGCGCAGTACACGAGAGCACTCTCTCTTTCTTTACTCTTATAACCCAGTGGGACGGACCGACACAACTGGCGAGAGATCAGGTGCAGGACCAACTTTTTCATTACATTTTTTTTGGACTTTGGTCCACCCTACATTTCTACCACTGTATCTCCAAACCACGAAAACCCTTTGATCTCAGGGAGCCCGAGGGACAAGCTAAAGCTGTATCGGTGTCTCGGAGTCGGAGTGGGAAATACCACTTTTTCCCTCCCCATACAAAGTAGGAGACAGCACAGAGTTGCAATGACAGAAGGCCAATAAGTTGATAACCCAACCTGGAAATAGCATGTTTCCAACGCGGTAATCGAGCCCTCGACATCCGGATCCAAGAGCCGAGCTCTGTACCACTGAACAACGGAGGCGTATTCTCTTTATTAATAGTGTAAGAGCCCGTAATAACGGAAAGTGCGGAGTCAGACCTCAAATCTCCGTCCCATTTACATAATGCCGTCTATTAAAAGTCAAACCTGCCACCCCAATAATGACGTCACTCGTCTTATTAATTTCTATTGAATTATTTTGA
Organism: Cyclargus thomasi; assembly: GCA_026546445.1. NCBI lineage: Eukaryota > Metazoa > Arthropoda > Insecta > Lepidoptera > Lycaenidae > Cyclargus > Cyclargus thomasi. Next base: position 5,612 of record JAOTAV010054335.1, read on the forward strand.
TATATTACGCGAAAATTCAAACTTAAGACAGTTTTTAACACGTGTTGCTTAGAAATTTGATATTTTAATAGAGGATATAAGTTGAAGAAGCAGATTAATAACATTTTAAATCTCCCGAACTTTTGCATTAATGGACGCTTTTAGATCAGAAAAATTATTTGAAACAAAAATAATATGGGTTTGATGTAGAGCTTGATAAAGAAAAAGGTAAGTTACAAGATTTGTCAAAATTTTATTGAATTTATATACTTGAAGGTTGCAAAATATCTTACTCTTATGTCTTGATTTGTAACTTAGGGTTACAAAAAATAATACACTATTATTTGTCTAAATCTATACTAATAGATATACTTAGATTTAGTTGCTTTGTTTGTTTGTTAGATCGCGCTTATATATATCTGGAAGTAATGTAATATATATTCCAAGAGATATACTCTCTCTGTACGTTTCTCGGTTCTCATATTACTAATGTTACAAAATAACAATACTTTTCTTTCTTATAGCTTATTTCTATTCACAGCTTTTGTATTATTCTTCTTAGTTTTCATTATTCCTCTGTTAGAGTGTGTGCAATAAAACCATTCGCTTGCGCCCTCCCTCAAGGTCTCTTTGACCCATTTATTGCGATGGACAAAGCGTACAGATTAATTTTATATGTATATAGCCTTGCGGAAAAAAACGTTTTTCAATAGTGCAGTGATAGATGAATATTTGCAGCGTTTCTCTGATGATATAGAAGAGTGTAATAGTTTGCTATTGAGTGGATTTCAATAATAATAATAATAATATCCATGGACGCTTCACACCACGTCAGTCTGGCCCCGTGCTAAGTACCCGAGGAACTTGTGTTATGGGTACCAGACAACGGAAATATATTTAATACTTTTATACTATACACATATTTAAGATTTTTATTATATGATACACATATTTAATACACATCCATGACCCAGGTACATTAAAACACTTCTCGTTCCGTCGGCGGGATTTGAACCTACGACCCCCGGCGTGAGCTACCAAAGCTCTAAACCACAGCGCCACAGAGGTCACAACTCCGCTTTCCTCTATCGTCACAGATGTTAACTGTCTTAGAATGGTTCCCGCACGATAAACGTAGTTTTTGAACAACGGCACCAAATCCATTCTATATGTACTTTATTACTAGCTGTGCTCCGCGGTGCCGCCCGCGTCAAATGTAGCCTATGTGTTAATCCAGAATACCATCTATCTCCATAACAATTTTTATCATAATCGGTCCAGCCGCTTAAATTTGAAAAGGTAAAAAACAAACTCACAAACTTTAGCGTTTATAATATTAGTATTTTGTATGATGTATATGATTGTAATATTTAAACAATGTTAAACTGTGTTTAGCTAATCAAGATTCGCAGTCCTTTTCTGTAATATCGAAAATGTCACACTACAGAAAGGGACAGCGAATCTTGATTAGCTAAACACTTGTAAAATATTTTTATGAATAGGGGGGCTAGTGTGAAAGTGTCTATCTGTCTGTATGTAACCTCTTTACGCCCAAACCACTGAACCGATTTATCTGAAATTTAGTACAGAGATACTTGAAGTCCTAGGGATTTTTTTAAATAAAAAAAAAGGGGGCAAACGATAGAAAACCCGACTGCAGGAACCATTGCAATTTAAACATCAAGCTATGTACTCGTATATTTCTAGAATGGCTATTTAAATTTTGATACCCTACGCGACCTAAATGGGTGGAAAAAATTTTGGAAACTCAAAATCCGCCATTTTGATTTTTAAATTTTTTCATGTGCCCTGTGTCACTTGCGCAATCAAGACGAATCTAGCGGTACCATCTAGCCGTTTAGGCTAAAGAGCATGCAAACAATTATACATACATACTCTCTAAAACATAACCCTCCTTCCGGGACATTAACAATAATGTTATATAAGTTGAATAAGAAGTTTGGATGAGATCCTAGGTACAAAAAACCTAATATAATGATTACAAACAAAGGATATGGGCGAAAAGCCTATAGATGTACTTTATTTTTAAATAAAAAAAAAAAAAAAAAAAAACCCTCCTTCCGGCACAGTCGGGTAAAAACATCAACCATCCTCCCTTCGGGCTTCTACTTTCTTACCTGCAACTCTCATCTCTTCTCCCCAGGCCGGCTGAAGTACCTCACGCTGACGGAAGCGAACCGCGTGTGGATGCCCGACCTGTTTTTCTCCAACGAGAAGGAGGGCCACTTCCACAACATCATCATGCCGAACGTCTACATCAGGATCTTCCCCAACGGGAACGTGCTGTACAGCATCCGAATATCGCTGACGCTGTCCTGCCCGATGAACCTCAAGCTGTACCCGCTGGACAAGCAGACCTGCTCGCTGAGGATGGCTAGCTGTAAGCTCGATACCAAATACCCTTACTTCCTTACAAGATAGATAAATAGATAGATTGATCGATTCTTTATTGCATACAATCGAGGTACATAAAAGTATATACAATACCTTTAAAGGTACTAAAAATTAAGCCTACCTTTCTAGTACTAGTCCTTATTTAATATTATAAACGGGTAAGTGTGTTTGTTTATTTGTCCTTTCTTCACGCCTAAACCAAGCAACCAATCGACATGATTTTTGGCATTCACTTAGTTGAGAGGATGGAGAGTTACTACTTTTGCTCGTGAAAAAACACACCCGGGTTGAGGATGGAGAGTTACTACTTTTGCTCGTGAAAAAACACACCCGGGTTTGAAACTGCATCCTCTCCAAAGCGAACCAAAGGCATACCCACTAGGCTACGGACTCATGTGCGACGTCAGTACTTTGATCCACCTTAGCCAGAGTATTCAGGGTGGCGGCGTGGTAATGCTGTCTTCCAATAACGAGACCCTGACTGGATCGTGATGCTTAGTGCGTTTCGAGCATCACGACACCAATGAAGGAGGGCCAGGACAAGCCCAAACGAGAGTAGGAGAACGAGTATAGTCAGGCGAAAGTCGGACAACCGTTGACGGAGCTGTGGAAGGTGGATCGTGTCCATACCTTCGTGTTAGGCGGCGACAGGAACGCCACAGAGTTTTAGTGGGTACGGCAGTGGCCAACCGACCGCGGCGAGTCCCACATATCTGTCCCCAAGCCCCTGCGGAACGCGCAACAGCATTCCTCTGAAAGAAAAGACCACGGACTCACGAATGTTTCTAAACTGTGTTTGAAGGCGAGGCAAAAGCTCGATCAAATTTGCAAATTCTGACGTTAGTTCTGCATCGTACGTTTCTTTAGCATCTATTTTAGCTTGATAAATAATACGAATATTATTCATGTCAGTGCTCTCATAAAAACACGGAAAATTATGACTTTCTTAGTAATTGTTATAGATTGCTACTGAAGAATGTTGCGTAGGCGCATCAACAAGTCTTGTCTCGACTACACTTCTTAGGCCGCGACTAAATTGACAGCCTGAAAACAGAATTATAGTTTGACCACGAGAGCTATACGTCGCCTTCGTTATGAGCACGGCGCGATGGATGAGGGTTACCATGGTTACCGGGCGTACTGTGTCAGTAGTGTTGAGGTAGTATTCTTACCCGTCCCCCGCCCCATCCCACGTTCCTAGGACGCGGTACAGAGGTTGTGGTCAGACTAAGGTTCTGTTTTATGTCAATGCAGATCTATCGCAACGAATCGACGATCTTTCGAAGATTATAGAATTCGATATATGAAATGTCATGAAATCTCGCATACTAGCCCGCGTCGAATCGTCTGCCCCGCAGACGAGTTGCAAACGCTTCGAAGAGATTATCGTAAAGGCGAATGTTTTTGTATGGGATTGACATAGTCGAATGAAAAGTCACGTCATCTAGTGGTAAGAAATCGTAATTTAAGCGTAGCGCAAATTAGAATCGCTTCGAAGCGTATGTCGTTTGTCTAGGGGGGCAGCCCAATCGTTCGCTGTGAAATGCAAAGAGAAAATGACTTCAATTTCTTCGACTCTGACAAATGTGCGTTCACCTGCCGAGGGAGAACCATGCTTCGGCACGAATGGGCCGGCTCGACCGGAGTGATACCACGTGATACCTCACAGAAAACTGGCGTGAAACGGCGTTGTGCTGTGTTTCGTTCAGTGAGTGAGTTTACCGATGGCCTAACTTCCCTAATCCCTTATTCTTATTCCCTATTCCCTCATAGACGCCGGCAACGCACTTGCGACTGTTCGGATATCGATATAATCGCGAGTGTCCATGAGCGACGCCAGTTGCTTTCCATCAGGTAACTCGTCTGTTCGTTAAGTTTCATGGCGCTTACGAAGCGTTGGTCAAATCCCATTTTTGATATCTCAGTTTGCTGAGAAGTGAAGTTGATATGGCACAATTTTGTGACACAACGTTTATTGTTTTATTTTCATTGCTTTTTTTGATTCAATTTGCAATTGAAGAAATACCGAGTAGTGTAATCCCAGCCTAAGAGTTTGGCAGTTGGTTTCTATTCGTAATACAAACGTAATTCGAATTTCAAATATTAGAGGTTAAGCTAACATTTGTACAGTAGTATTTTTGTACGTAGCTAATGTGTGTTCTATAAATAAACCTATGAAAACAATACACACGAAATGCTTACAATTTACGTTTCATTTGTTTTATGTGACGTTTTCTTTCTCAAATTTCTTTTAATGTGATCAGAAGATTTGTTTCCATTGTAATCATTTTCTTTTCAAGCTATATAACCCGCCAAATTTTGATATATTGATCCTTGTAAACTATAAAATACATGAATTCTTTCTTGTGTGTGTACTCATTACTAAAATGTTGACAAAAAGCATTTGAAAATTTTCCTAAAAACACCACAACAATAGGATTTTAAAACTTAATTTGTTGAGAGCAAATTATTATGATGGTCGGCTAAAAAATCTGATTTCTGTTGAGAAATGAGTAAGATTATAGATAGATATTAGCGATTTAAGTTTTCTTCCCATCTCTTCGTCTCAAAACGTAGTTTAGTATTAATTTTGTATGCAGCAAGACCTTGACGTCACAATCAATAACAAATTCAAATATATTTCAGTCCATTGGTTAGTAATACAAACTTAGAATATAGAGTAAGTAAATTATTCCAATGTAAAATAACAAACTACTAATTAAATACTATAAAACTGAAATTCATATCATGCACCTGATCTGAACCATGAGCCGTCCGCTCACCTTGAGGTATACTCTCGTATCCGTTCAGTATCCGCACATAGTTTTTCAGTACAGGTGAATGCGGATCATCTGCCATCATCTTCAGGGTGACGTTGTTACTGCCTTTCATGCGAATTATGAGTGACGCAACTCTTTTGCGCATGAGTGTCCGGAAACCCGTGTTCTTGCTTGCGCAAACATTTCAAAAGCACTACAATATCGAGGAAGTTTCAGGATATATATCTCTATTTATAACTTATTACTTAAAAGGCTTATAACTTTGTTATTTTCAATTTTATGTTGATGCGCGTTAGCTAGCGACTGCATCAGACCGACCGGCACCGGTGCGTGGCTTTCCCCCACGTAAATAGATTTATCTCTAGTAACTAGTCCGATTTTGAAGCAATTTTGCTAATGATTATGCCTAAATCCAGATGGATGGACGACGGACGACCTGGTGTTCTTGTGGAAGGAAGGCGACCCGGTGCAGGTGGTGAAGAACCTACACCTGCCGCGCTTCACGCTGGAGAAGTTCCTCACTGATTACTGCAACAGCAAGACCAATACAGGTGAGGTTCACCATTTACTTGCCTCTAAAATAGAGAAATTATACCCTCTAATTTGTGGATATATGGGGATATATGGGTGGCTCAAAGAAATATTCCGACCGAGCGAGATGGACTCAAGCGTAAATATACTGACTTACTATAGAAAACTTCGATAGCGCGATGAAGGTTTGTGGCGCAAATTGAGGGTACCGTCAAATCCGTCATCAGCATTTTGTTAATGAAACAAGAGTCACACTATCCTAAAAGAACAAAAATGTCTTTAACTTAGGTCAATTAGCTAAGCGGAACGCCGCGGCGATTACGAATTTCTATAACTTTTCGTCCATTTTATTTTAGAAATAGACAAACCGTTAGATTTTTGGTAATAACTCATAGATTTTCTTTGTAAATCTGCCATCAGTGACGCCCCATCACAGATGGCATGACAGAAAGATATTTAGGGGGCGGTGGGAGCATACTAAGCAACAAGCAATCTCCTCTTTGTAAAACCTACAGAAGAAACTTGAGACTGAACATTCTACCTCTCAATTCCAGGTGAATACAGCTGTCTAAAGGTAGACCTGCTGTTCAAGCGCGAATTCAGTTACTACCTCATCCAGATCTACATCCCCTGCTGCATGCTGGTCATCGTCTCCTGGGTGTCCTTCTGGCTGGACCAGGGTGCTGTGCCGGCGAGAGTGTCCCTTGGTGAGCTATGCTTTAGTGACAATTTTAGTATATATATTTAGGATGCGTCCTTTATTTAAACTCTTAAAGCCCCGGTATCATTACATCCCTGAATGCCAAAAATCTCAAATTTGAATAAATAAAATGTCAAAATTCATATCCTAAAAAGACTCTGATTTCAAATGAAATTAGCGGGAAATGGATCACCTGATATAAAGCGACTGCCGTCGCCCATAGACACTTGTAACATCAGAAGCGTTGCAAGTGTTTTGTGATGAAGGAATAGGCTACGGGATCTTGTGTATTGTGATGAAGGAATAGGGAATAGGGAATGAAGTGTGGGGAGTTGGCCGCCCGGTAAACCAACTGGAAGTTACACAGTGCAACGCTGTTTCACGTCAGTTTTCTGTGAGGGCGTGGTATTTCTCCGATCAAGTCGGCCTATTCGTATCGAAAAAGGGCACTAACAAATTCGGTTATACTTCGTTTCAAACGTTTGTATATGTTTCAACATCTACTTCCAGGTGTAACCACCCTCCTGACAATGGCGACCCAGTCATCCGGCATCAACGCTTCTCTACCTCCCGTCTCCTACACGAAAGCCATCGACGTGTGGACCGGCGTTTGTCTCACCTTCGTGTTCGGGGCGCTGCTGGAGTTCGCCCTAGTGAACTACGCGTCCCGCTCCGACATGCACCGGGAGAACATGAAGAAGACGAGACGGGAGATGGAAGCGGCTGCCAGCATGGACGCCGCATCAGATCTGCTGGACACCGACAGCAACACCACCTTCGCTATGGTGAGCTCGCGAATAATTTGGACAGTTCGTAGTATTTTCTTTACAAGGCAGTTGGTCCAAAAGCAGACAATATGAATCTGTCGGAATAGTGACCGAGAATGCGTTACGCATGCTTAGCGGTTCTTTAATTTAGGGTCTGTTCCATCACTGATAAGTGTCGGATAGTCTATCCACAACTTTTTTCAATGGAGAATCTGTAAAAAACTTGTGGATAGCCTATCCGACACTTATCAGGAAGCGGTGAAATAGACGCTTAAAATTTTATCCAAGTTATAGAGAAATGTTTTGAAAGTAGCATGTACATGCTTCTTATTACTTTTCACTTTCCATAATTTAAATTTTTTATTACTGGCAGTTACTTTAATTTTTTTTTTAATTTAAAGCTGAAGTTGTAGAATAAGATATCGGTTAACGATAACGAAGTTCAAAAATAAAATTCAGTATATTGTATAAAGTAACTAGATTGTTTAGTGATTGAGATAGTAGTGAGGAGGGAGGTAAACTATTAGACGTAACTCATAAGTCGCGGACGTGTCTGTAGCGACTTTAAGGTCGATTGTCTACCAAGACCATCAATTGGGGAACGAGAATATTGCGGCCGGATAAAATGCAACTTTATGACATAGAGTACAGGTTTCATTTTCCTCTACGCCTTTAATGACGGTGACGACATTAACGATAGAGCGACGTCGCTAAAAAATGAAACTTATAGCCTAGATCATAAAGTTGCATTTTATCGGGCCGAAATAATCTCGATCTCGGTTGACGGTTTTGGTGGACAAACCGTCTGTGGTCAGATAATAATTTGTTTTCAGCTTAAATGTCCAAGCGTCATAACCAAGTCATAACGCTTAAAGTTAAATGTCAAAAATATATGAGATTTGATATGTCCACGAAAGGATAAAAAAAGTTTTGGGTAGGGGCTCGGGTATATTATTTTATACATATGTTGTATTGGTTGCGAATTTTCTATTGCGCAATCCTTATTATGTCAAAGTCATTGAAGTTGTATACATTTTATCAAATGTCACGTTGCGTTTTTGACGTCTGACGTCATTTTACCTGCGCAATGAAGCATTTGCGCGATAGAAAAAACGAAACGTATACAACTTATTATTTCTAACTTCGTTATCGTTTCGATAGTGCTGGGGGGTTAGTCAACACCTAAACGTTTTCGGTTCGTTTTAGAATTGCCAAACAAAATGTCTGGATATGACATATGGCGTAACGAACGCTAATCTCATTTACATACATTTTGTTTCGCGATTCTACAAAGAAGCGAAAACGTTTAGGTCTTGGCTAACCCCCTGATAGCCCCCTATTTAGCGATCGTTTGAATAGTACATATTTACATTTAGTGTTGTTTTATTTTAATAATAACCAAGATAGTAGCTTGGTACTTACAGTTTCGAATTAAATACAGGACTTAAAAAACATTTAATGATCTCGCACAGTACGTTACGTACGTTCATTACGTTGTATACTTTCGTTTCGGTCTTAAATATACACATACGCATTAGTTTATATTTTATTATAAATTTTTAAGATAATTTGTTTGTTACAAATCCGATACAGTCGTGCCAAATCATCTTCCAATATTATAAACAGTTCAAACGTCATCTCTATCTCATAAATTGCAGTTTTCAATACCTTCAAATGAACCAAACTGATATCTTTTCCATAAGGTAATATTAGATGATGCAACTCCGATGCGCCAAAATTCATTTTTCGCGCGAGAAACGTGCATTTTTTCGACATAAAAAGTACTCTATGCCCTTCCCCGGGACAAAAAGTATCTCCATACCAGGTTTCAGAAAAATAGGTGCAATGGTTTTGGCGTAAAGGGGTAACAGACTGACCGACTCTTTCGCATTTATAATATTAGTATGGAAGTATGGATCTGCGAATTAACCAGACCGGTATCTCATGAGGTAGGTAGTGGTACCTCTCGTGTCGTGCATGCATTGTTTCCGTCCTCCCTGACGTGGCTGCAACTGACAGAAACCGCTGGTGCGCGGCGCCGACCCCAAGATCCGGCAATGCGAGATCCACATGAGCCCCCCGCGGAAGAACTGCTGCCGGCTGTGGATCTCCAAGTTCCCGACTCGCTCCAAGCGGATAGACGTCATCTCGCGCATCACCTTCCCACTCGTCTTCGCGCTCTTCAACGTCATCTACTGGTGAGTGTCATTCCACAATTTTATTAAAAACTGCGCTAAAATCCTTATCGCGCGGAAACCTTTCATTTTTCAGGACAGTAAATATGCTTTTTGCTTTCCCGGGATTTAAGTATACCAAATATAGTAATCTGTATAAAAAACATCCAAATCAGTTAAGAGGTGAAGAAGTAACCGATGGATTTATTAATAAATACATTTCAAGTACGTAGCAAATGTCTTATGTAACCCAATTGATGTTATTGAGTTACCTCATAGATTTCAAAGTGTTAAATTCCAAATTTAGTCTAGTTTCGTAATCAATTTTACATTTGATGGCGGCTGTACATTCTCGCCGATAGTTCTCGGGCTAGGCTCTCTTGCGAGTTGCAGGCAGGTGAGACGAGGCGAATGCATACATTTACACTCTTGCACTCGGGCAGTCTCACTGTGTTTCGGCAAGAGTGTACACCCGCTATAAGCGTTCTTATTATTCTCTCCGTGTTTGGTCAGGTCGACTTACTTGTTCCGCGACGAGGAGGAGGAGAAGTGATTCTCCGGGTCTGCCGAGGGCAGCGGGGACGTGTGGCGCCTGGCCGCCACCGTCCTCGCGCCCTACGCCCTCTTCGCTGTCGCCTACCTCCTGTGCCTGCGCCCGCGCAACGACCCCCACCCCCCGCTGCAGCCCGTGGCGCTCGCCCGCCCCGCGCCCCGCCCGCCCCCGCGCCCCCTGCGCGTGCGCGCCAACCCCGCCCGCGTCC
>JAOTAV010054346.1:0-15716 GCA_026546445.1 Cyclargus thomasi
AAAATGTCTCATTGGTACACGCCTCCACCGGGGCTTGAACCTGCACCCTCTCGAGTGCGAACCAAAGGTCTTACCCACTAGGTCAGTGACGCTTTATCGGTTTAGTGGTGTGCGCGTTAAAAATGCACACTATCGTAATATTATATTGATGAAGGATTTACGTATGGACTTTGCACATCAGAGAGGAATGCTCCTTGTCTAGTTTACGGTGAATGCACTACATCTGTTACAGTCGAACGAATCGAAGTCATTTTTTCTTTAAATTTGACAGCAAACGATTCGGACGAATCGTACGTATCGTCGCGGGCAAGTTTGCGAGGTTCCATGTAATTTCTTATGGAAGTTTTTTTAAATAAAATTCGTTTCCTTCGCCGCGTTCGGTTCTGATAGATCTGCGTCCACCAGATCTTCTTAAAAGATTTCTAGCTCTGTATCAACTGGTCTGTCATTATTTATTGGTATCTTAAACTTAATGATTGTATCAATGCAAGTTACGAGGCGTGTCTACATGTAAGATGACGTAACAGGAGTTAGTGTCGTGTCGTGACGTTTTTATGACAGGTTGCCGTGGGTGTTATGACTTTTTTAAGTGTGATCATAGAAGAAAGCGAATTAAGAAGATCGTTTTATGCGTCTATAGTGTTTCCGCTAAGTCTAGGCGGTGGCGGTCATTAACCCACAGTTAATAAAATGACACTTTTACTTAAACCCCCGCGGTTTGAATAAAAGTGACAAATTATAGGCCGCCCACAATATACGGCTCATCTGTTGATGACAGCCTATACGGAACTCATCAAGAAGTGGTTAAACAGGCCCTATTAGAAGTTTCACACCAATGCCAAGTAATCTAATAAGCTCTCTACAATGTCGCAACGGTTTCCAACATCTGGGGTGCAGTTAATTACGAGAAAAAATGAAAATGGCGTCGGTGATACACGTGAGGCGATAATGATGACAGCTGACTAAAGCTAACTGCACACAGGCAGAGCCTCGTTGTAATGGCGGAGTAGGCGAAACTAAGAGTATGTCGACTTCAAACAAAGTGAAAAACCGGCACGACAAGGCTAGGCTTGGAAACGTCTTCCGACTGATGACATTATAAATACGAGGTGCTAGCTACCTTTTGACTTTAAACTTTAAAGCAACCCTCAAGAGTCAAGACCTTTTAAGACCTTTAAAGGATAACGCCCCCATTAAGACATGCCGTTTTTGAAGCTTTAAGGGAAACCTAATTCTTCATACAATTTATATACTCGTATATCTACAAGGCTGAATAATTATTTCTTGTGCCCGATAAAAAAAAGTTTTAAAATGGTAAGTAGGTACCGCCAACATACTCTTCTTTTTTATCATCTTTTTATGGCGCTACGGCAATATAACCATGGCCAGTGTCGAGTAAAGGCGGGGAATCAATTTTCTTGGTGAAATAATTGAGGCAACGTTACAATATCTCGTCAAGTCTAAAGTCTAGTCAAAGTCAAGATAAGTAATCAGTGCAGTCAAAGCGTCAAGTCAGTCGATTTAGTCAAGTGGTAGACGTATTACTAAAATTTCTAGTGGGGTTTTGGAGGGATACATAAAATAGCACGTATCTTAAAGTTGTATCACTTGCCCACACTTGTGCATGATAACGAATATTTAATGGTTGATATTCTACCACTATAACGCATCAAAACCCGAAACAACACAAATTAGCGAAGAAATACAAAAACACAACTTCACTTTTTCACATCCCGCCAAAACCTTCCGGCATTTACATCACTGGCCCTATTTTTTTACAATATTATTTAAAAAATTAAAAAAGCAATTTGAGTTTGACATAACCGAAGTTGGATGTAGTGTATAGTTCCTCTAACGTCAGATTCAGATCTGCCGCCTACTAGCGCCGCTACTGGCTGTACAACATGATAACACATCGGCTAATACTAGGTAGTTAGTGTTCATTATAATACTAAATTAATCTAGACACACTTATCAAATGGTTGGCATCTGATGATATTTATTGGTATGAACGCTTCTTGAAGCGATCTTGCATAGCTGTGAAATAAGATTTTTTTGGTGTCGTGTTTGAGAACACTTTGACTTTGACAAACATTTGTCCGAATGTTCGTGTAAAGGGGGCATAAGTCGACCACTTTGAGGTACAATATTCATACTTAAATATCTTTAATAATAATATTATACTGGAGGTCGCCCTGTGCTCGAAATTCGACCATAAATATTTTATCGTGTCATGTCAAAGTATTGTCAGAAAGGTGTAAAACAGGGTGACCCTATTTCAGCGGTAGTATTTAAATATTTATATATTTAAATACTACTAATAGAAAGAGTCATTAACAAATTTGGACTGGAGCAGATATGGTAATTGGTATCAAGATAATATTATGTGGCCCTTGAAACGTCCTTGTCTGACAGCTGGGTACCGCCTAGGCCCTAGACCGATGATAAAATGAAATATAATATATATTGTAATCCTCAAGAAAAGGACGATGAGAAACATAGGCTACTTTTGTTCTTGGCAAGTCAATTTGTCCTTTTCCAAAAATATTTGTATTTGTACGCGATTTTTTAATTTCAACGCTGGCAAAAACTTGTTTAACAATAATAATTGGAAGCACCAAATTCCACACTTGGATGCCACATCAAGTGGCAGTAAGTGTCATTTGTCCACAGTGGGCCAAAGTGGCCACTACCCACGCGTGGGGCACAAAATACAGTTATGTCGGTTGTTAACACGACTTTACACTATAGTGCGACAAAGTGTATCTATAACTGGATAGCTGTTTTATCAGTTTGTATATACTCTGTTAGGCTAGTTGTCCTTATGAATAACAAATAAAAGAGTATATTATTATGATGGAATAATTAATATAGCTAAATATATATTGATTTTCGTTGATATCATTACAAAATTATTTATAATTTCAATTTTAAAATTGCACTTTTTGAAATCTGTATATCACGTGATCTGAAACGCTTTCCGCCATGATGAGAGTCGGTGACGTCACTAATTTGAAATAAACAACGGTGGTGTAAAATGCTCATATTTTTAAATTATCTATTATTTAATTCAGAATGGGGTTATTAAATTTAAATATTGTTTATTAAAACATCTTCTGAATTTAATGAATGTAATGAAAATAAAAATTAAAAAATAAAAGTAGTTATATATCTTTTGCGATTAGTGACCACTGACGTCATACGTATCCCATCATGGCGGACAGCATTTTCGCGGCATTCAAAATACGTAAATTTTAAAGTTGTTTGATGACTGTTTAACGAGGTTATTTTTGGAAAATAAAATAATCACTGAAAAAAAAAGTTTTATTTACACCTTGATCAAAATGAATTCAAAAAGAGAAAACAAAATTGTATCCAATTTTTTTTAAATATTGATGGGTTTTATTTTTAGTTCTTCATTAATGCTGTTATCAAAGCGGCTATCATTTTGTAGTTGATTATAAGGATAGTAGAAACTAGAATTGAACAAAAAACAAAAGTGCATTAAATACAAACATTTTAGAAGAATCGTCGTTCTGAGGTAAAGTAATAGACATAATTCAATAAATATAAACCATTAAGTAAGTATTTTGTATACATTAAAATGTGTTAATAAGTAATCACGTCATGAAATTACATTAATGTCTAAATAATGAGGTTTAAGTACTCAATAAAGTTCGCATGTTGACATTATATTAAAAGATCAAGGCATTCTAGTTAGGCTTTGTGGTATATCTAGATTTTGGTTATTGCTTACTAACTGTGTCTAGGGGCCATCCATAAAGTACGTCACACCAATTTCATGATTTTTAGACCCCTCCCTTGCAACATATAGTGTGTGTTTTCCCACCTGTGACAAGGGGGAAAGGTCTAAAATCCCAAATATCCTTCGACTTTTGCAGAACAATCCAAACGTTACGCTTGGCCTCTACCTTCTACCTTCGTACCACCGCTAATTCACGTTGATAACACGTGAATAAACACCGTAAACTGAAGGAAGCTACAATTAATATACGTTAGCGTGGCTTCGATTTCATTATCACGGAAATTATCATGGGCCGGGTAAATGGAGTACAGTTTTTCGGTTAGTGTAGGTGAAAATTCTTAGGTTCTTAGGACCTTCTTAGGAGTTAGGGTGTTCCTAGGCCTAGTTAAATCTAATTCTAGATCACGTAGGAGTTTAAAAAGCCAAAATCTCATACTGGTTTTTGATTAAGTAGCTGTTGCGCGCGACTACGCCCGCGTGAAACTTTATAAATTATCCCGCTTTTTCATCATTTTCTGATTACTGCTCGGCTCCTATTGGTCGTAGCGTGGTGATGTAATATATAGCACTCCTCGATAAATTTACTAACCAGCACAAAAATAATTTGTCAATTACGACCAGTACTTCCTGAGAGTAGCGCGTTCAAACAAACAAACACAAAATCTTCAGATTTATTATTAAGCATCGATTTCGTTGCGGATCCCAAGACAGCTTTAGCACGTCCCTCGGGCTCCCTGATCTCATATCTGCGGGTTTTCGTGGTTGGATACCGCTGTCGATCCTGGCGACACAGGAGATGCAGTGGTGGGAATGTGTTAACTGTACATAGCCAAAGCCAGATCTAAACACGTACTGTGTACTCTTCAGCGAAAATGCTCAGGCTTAGAATATGTATATATTTTAGCGATTTTGTATTTTTTCTATTCTACTTTTGTCTGTGTAGTCTGTGTGACATACTACAATACGTGTCATACAAACATGATTTAGTTTTAGATTCGGTACTACTATTTGACTACAGTAAAACTTTAAATTCAAAAAAGGATCGTGTCCTTCAAGAAGAGAGCGTATCCCTCTTAAAAGGTCGGCAACGCACCTGCAACCCTGATGTTGCGTCTATGGGCGGCGATAGTTGCTTTCCATCAGGTAAGCCGTTTGCTCGTTTGCCCCCTCATTTTTATAAAAAAAAATTAGTTACTCAATAATTTACTTTCATATTGTCTGACATTACTATAGATACATAATTTCTATGTAATTCCATGTCTCAATCGATCATAGATGATAGAACCCGCCGTGTAAATTACAGATCGTGTCCTGTGGCTTTACCATGAGTTTGAAGCAAAAGTATTTGTCGATACTCGATAATTTATATGATAATTCGAACCTAAAATTAGTATGGCAATTTTAGTTCCGCAAGTGACCGCTAGAGGCGCTGTACAATTTTGCCGTACTAAAGATGTACGTGGACGCTATGGGAGTGCCGAGGGCAAGTTTTTTCCACATTCTATCGTAAACGCATTTCGCGCTTACTAAGATTTTATATGGGATTTGTGCATGTGACCGTGAGCATCGCTAGGTGGCGCTGTACAAATCCCATCTTAGTAAACGCGATAACCGTTCACGGTCGAAAGTGAAAAAAAAACTCGCACACGGCACTTCGGTATCGACAAATACTATTGCTTCAAACTCATGGTAGAGCTTCTCGTGATCGTTTTCTTACAACATGAGGCAGGTCCTTAGGGCGCAGGATAGTGTTGCACATTGTAAATTATACCTTCAGGCTAAACGTTGCTAACTTTATCGATGTAATCGTTTATATCGTCATTACCTTCAATCTTGTCTGTTTCAATAAAATGTCTTATAAATAGGTCGAAATTGTAACAAAACATAGGATAATACTTTAGGGCGTGTTTATGTCCTTTATAAAATCTTCAGTTCGTCAATAGCAGCGCGTCCCTGCAGCTTCATGAATTTTCCCGCTCAAAGATAGTTACATTCTTAAACTTTTAGTAGTTGGTACTGGTTCCTTTAAACTTTATCTCACCAAAACATTCTGTAAAAAACAGGCCAAGTCTCGATTGAGGTGCTTGTTTATTTCTAAAAAATAATGAAATCTAGACAAGCAGCTCAACCGAGACTTGGCCTTTTTTTACAGAATGTTGTTTGTGGGATTTCACTTCTTTTTATGAAAGGTTTTTTGGCACAGGTTTTTTCTTTCTGGAGTACATTTTTTACTATAACTATTCTTTGTTTCCTTTTTTTCCAATGGTCTGGTCCAAACTCTTCATGCGAGCCCAGCTCGCACTTGACCGGTTTTAAAGGGTTCTAAACCTACTTCCCATCGCTAGAAGTACAACTTAAAAAATTATTACAACATTCATCGTCGTTAATATCACGTTGAGTACACTGGTTCTCGTCCGATCACCAGAGATAAATAACCTGGGGCGTAGTTAATATTTGAACAAGTGACCGCCTGGAACTGCCGTGTGAAATTGGTTTTTCAAATTTCAATTAACTTCTGTGTTTCTTTTAAGGTGTCGTACCCAAAGGGTAATTAGGACATCCTACTACTGACGTCTGTCTGTTTTTAGGCTCTATCTCAAGAACGGTAATAGCTAGACAGTTAAAACTTTCCCAGATGATATATTTCTATTACCGCTAAAACAACAAATAATAAAAACAAAATAAATTAAATATTTGAAATGGCTTACGCAATATCATCATCAAGATATATAACTTTTTTCCAAATTTAAATAAGAAAACAATTTGATTATCCTACTATTTACATATTACTTTTTATATCACTTTTATAGCTTTTCCTTTATGTGACCATTAAACCAGAGCTAACTCTGCATCAAATTTCAGTTCTCTGAGTTGATGAGACGTAGTAGTTGTATTTTGATGATCATGCGTGAGTGTCGAAAATGCGAAACTTTACTATCGCTTAACTTCAGAACTACAAATAAACTACAGGCTTGAAATTTCGGATTTCAAGTATGTGTTGTGAGCTAAATAGATGGCAAAATTTTTTTAGCTTTCTGGTATTATTCAGAGGTTCTCAAATAGGGGGTTCAATGCGGCGAAATAGTTCCTGTAAAGATGGCACGGCAGTGTTTGCTTCGCGCTCGACTTGGCGGTCCCACTGCTGTGCCACCAGATAATACTAATCTACAACATTATATAAAGTACCAACACAAACCATAAAGTATTTTTTCTTAGTTTTTAAACATCTAAACAGAGAACAGTGAACACAACACAACAGGTAGCTAGGTAACCATGCATGGTCTGCTTCTTTAACTAAACCTACGTTTTACTTCTTAAATTCTAAATTCCTACATAATAAGTCATTAGGTAAACCAGACATAATAGTAATAAAGTCAAGCCAAGAATTTTATTCGATGACTGCCATTTAAGTCATTATAAAATATACTTGATTATAATAAATTGCTGTATTAAGTCGTCAATACTGCCAGTAGCCGACTCTATTATCTAATTTTCAATTTAGGAACACTTGATAAATTTGTGAATAGCAGTCAAGTCTGCATTGAAATGTTACCTAAATTCAAATGTAAAACCGGCTGCACACTCTCGGCTAGAGCTCTCGGGCGGGAGTCTCGTGGCGAGTCTTTCGCCCGGGGCTGACAGGCGAGACGAGGCGAGTACACCTATTTACACTTTCACGCTCGTGCGGTCTCGTTGTGTCTCGGCGAGAATGTACACCCGTCAATCTTCAATACAGCTCGTAATTATGTAAAGCCCTCTTGAGACGGTCAAATATGTTTCTTTTGACAAAGTTTATAGCGGGTTAACGGTATTGGGTAATGAATACATTACTAGTAACAATTAGGAAGGTTTAGTAATTAAACGTTTTGGAAATTTTCTCGTTATGTGAACGATGAAACTAACTTCAATATTTTTAAGAGATATCTGTAGGAAGTATTGTTTGGACGAGGACACGAGTATATAATTGTAACCAATTAAAAGATCCAAAAAAAGACCGAGGGCCTGGTTCAACGCTTACTGATAAGTGTCGGATAATGCATCCACATCTTTTTTTGACAGATGTATGGAGAATCTGTCAAAAAAGTTGTGGATAGCCTCTGTAAAACTTTATCAGTGAGCGGTAAAACACTCTTAGCCTTTAAAGAATCAAATCGACTTAAAGCGATTTGATGACTAATAAATTCAAACGCAATTTTCGGACAAACATTTGACCGTGTAGAACGCGCTTAAAGATCACCATCAACTAATCTGCTACAATCAGGTGTTTCGCCACAACATTCCTGCAGCCCATAGTGGGCGGGGAGGTAATTTATAATCCTGTACCCTTACATCATAGGTTCAAGCAGGGCTTAGATCTTATTACTCCTTTAAAAGTTTGGCTAGTCGACTATTTTTTTTATTATTATAGGTTATAAGAGACGTCCCAAAAATAGAAATATTGGTGAAAGAATGACGCCGATAGCTCAAATTGCCTCCAATTTACCTTACTAAAAACGCTCCATACAAAACAATACCTAATTATGACGTCACCTCTAGGTAGTTTGAACGCACCGCGGGAAGACTGTTCGATAACTATGTTAAATATTGCTTTTAAGATTTTATAACAAAAGTTGTTGTTAATTTGGGAGATACTTATTTTTTTACTATTATATCTTAATTTTATTGGAAAATTCTACCCTCTTTTTATCGTTGGGAAATGCTTTATGCATTCCTGATAGCCTTGGGGGCAGCCGAGATATGTGATACTCCATAGGGTTACCCACTAAAACCCCAGGATGTCTCCTCTCGAAGTCTCTATTTGTTACTGGGCCACTGGATGCAGGTCCAGTGCCCTGCATCTGCTGTATCAACAGAACATTCCGCGCAACGTCTGCCTATGGCAGTTACCGCTTAGAAATGGTCTCAGACACCAAAACAAGTCGCGGAAGGCATGTGCCAGATTCTCGCGGCTCCCTGCAGCGTAGAAGCTGGAACACGGACGGGTTTTAGTGGGTAGAGCTGCGGCCACTTCACCATCTCATCGGCTGCAGCGTGTTCCACATACCCCAGTGTTAATTCCCCAACATTGCCGGGGATGCATAGAGGAACAAGGACAGCTATATTATGATTAAAATCAGCACTTAGCTTACTAACAATATTGTTATTAATAATACCAAAGTTCAGTGCACCCACCCGCATCGGCCATTCATAAATAGTTCAATAATATTTTGAGTTAGCTGCCAGTTGGTAATTATTGTATATTAATTATATTATTTCTACAATAATAACAACGATAAGTAACGAACGTAAAGTAGGCTAGACCACACAAAACTTTTATTAGTTTAGAAATCTTTAAGCAAGCCTCTTAGTTATAAGTATTGAAGGTTCGCTCTGTGTTTATCAAGGTATTTGCGTTGAGTCGTCTCAAATTACACTTTCGGTATGGAATCCTAATAAAAATTGGCAAACTTAGAGCCTGATTCACCGCCTACTGATAAGTGTCGGATAGTCAAAAAAAACATCTGTCAAAAAAAGTTGTGATATGTAGATGGCTACAGATCACAACTTTTTTTGACAGATGTTGTATGGAGAATCTGTAAAAAAGTTGTGGATCATCAGAAACTTATTTAGTTAGCTGTGAAACAAGCCCTAAAGATTTTCCACCTTATTCATAAAAATATTTTAGCAATGACTAAATATTCAAGGTTCGCTGTCCCTTTCTGTATTGTGACGTTTTCAATATTCGAGAAAGAGACAGCGAACCTTGATTAGTATTAACTTAAATATTTTTATGAATGAGGGAGTTTATGTCGTGAATAAAACAATAATGTATAATTTAACTAATTTATTCAGCGATAAAAACTTAAACCTATATTTACAATTAGAATCAATGTTACAAACTAAATGCAAGGGAATGTATGGTAAAACTGCGATAAGCGGTCGAGACCTTGTCGAAAATTAAAATAAACAATAAGCGTAATTTTGTCATATTTTTGATATGGCTCCTCTTCATAATAGAATACAGACGATGACACGCGAACATGATTTTGTGGAGGGCACTCGCCTCTGTCTGCATATACATGTCTATATTCACCTTTTGAAATGAAATTAATTTATTTTTATTCAAAATAGGTAACATTTAACACTTTTTGAGTGTCAAGCAAAAAAAACTACGGTGCCTACCACCGGTTCGGGAACAAGACCGGCGAGAAGAACCGACGTAAGAAACTCGATTTGATCGACGAGTTGACAACTACGAACGATTATAATATGGATCTTGCACGATTATTGTACCGAATCTCTAAAATAAGCCAACTAGGCTGCATTACATTTGACAAAATGTGGTCTTTTATTTCATTTTTAGTGAGATTACGTAAAAGTATCAACTGTTCTGTTAAAGTGTTAGCTAATCCGTCAAAGTATCAGCTAATCCATAAATGTATTAGATAATCCGTTATATCTTGTTTACACGTATTAAGTAGGTAACTAAATTTTAACTTAACTTTAAGTTATTAACTGCATGTAAACACAAAATTTAGTAGCAAGTGACAAGTTGAGTCACTTAAAATTTTGTTACTTATCTACTTAATAGGTGTAAACAAGGCATCAGCTTAAAATGATTTTTTTATCAAAGTCATATAGGTGGGATTTTAAATCTAACAATACTGTTATCTACTTAAGACTAGAAGTTTGCTAAATAAATACTTTTCCTGGTGGAGTGAGTAGGTTTAAATAAGTAGAAATTAAAATATCCAAATAGTTTTCTCTCTTTTGTTCAAACATTTTTTATTTTTCTAACAATAGTTCGTTTTTTTTTAAATTGATTGTTTAAAAATTATGAATAATTTAAGTTATTAGGTACGTTATAAAAATAAATTTAATTCAGAGAATAAAATTACAGTTTATAAATAAATCAGTTCTCATACAAATTCCAATCTCATAATTTTTGCTTGAGAAACTATTTAAAACACCATTTATCTTTACAAATTAACATTAAATAAAACATAGCAATAAATTACATTTAAAACAAAACTATTTTACCAACAAAAACAATTTACAATATTTTTAAATTTATTGCATTTTTAACGTACAAAACGTTCATGGCTTTGTTGCAAAAATAGGTTGTCTGCACATTTAAAGACAGGTATTTTGCTAAAAATAAGGATAAACTTTTGGTATATGTAAATAATTCAAAAAATTGTGTGGTTATCCCTCTAAGAGCCTGTCCATACACAGCGTATTTGGCACGGAGTGAAGTGAGTTAGCCAATGACATTGACAGTAGTTTCAAGCAAACTACTGTCAATGTCATTCGCTAACTTCACTCCGTACCAAATCCGCTTAGTGTGGAGATGGCTCATAATAGTTACAGAAAAACATGAAAAAAATCTATTATCCTAAAAAGGGTACACTGGGTCTTCTACTTATAAATTAAAATAATTAACATTATTTTTACAACTTACAAAATATATACACGGATTTGAATTCTATTAATTCTGCTGATATTTTGAATTGCACCTTACTTGATTGATATGCTCAAAAATTAGGTATAATTTAATTAAATTATTTGAAAACTAGGTACATTAATAAAATCTTCATCTTTTCTTAAAATTTGTAATGCGCTATTACAATTCATTTACAAGTATTTAAAGGTAATGTAAATATTACATTAATTCCCATAATAATAAAAATATTTATGCAGTGTATTCAAGTAGTAAGGTCACGTGTCTTTGCCTGAAGGCCTAAAATGGTCGTAATAACAATATTCCAAAGAAATTACTCTGATTATATAATAATTTATTTGATATATTTTGTTAAAAAAATTGAATAATTTTGATAAAATACTCCAAAACCAATTTAATTTGATTAGAAGTATTTTATCAAAAATATTCAATTTTATAACAAAATGTACTAAAGTGAAATACAGAGCAATTCCCTTGCAATATTGTTATTGCAACCTTTATAGGCCCGCTGGTTTATATTACAGTTTAATTAAATTAAAAAATTAAAAGATATATAAAAAACTAAATTGAAATCGATTCAGTCGTTCGGGAGATATGATGCCTCAGACACATCTACACACAGAGACGTGAAACAAACACCCCTATTTTGTCGGGGTGAAAAAAGTACCTTGACAAAAGAATACAATCTTTTAAATAGATATTAAAAACGCTGCGTAAATATTTTTAATGTGTATATTAAGCTTCGTATTTCATTCACACTTATAAAAAAATTGAGTGTTGCTAAATTATTCATTATCTACGTTAATTACCCTATTACCACAAATCTATCTAAATCAAGCGCAGATTTCTACTACTCCAATTTCTACCACTACAAAACCCGAAATTATTGCTAGTTTGATATTCAATAGTCCCGAAACAAAGTCTTTTCAAAACCAACCCAACATCACGTATCGCGAACATTTTACATTCGATTGACTTTTACTATCTTGACGGACACGGTAATTAAAATCCACTTATAGGGCATAAATTATGACATACCAACTTTGTCCAAGAATCGGAAATTTATAGGAGCAAGAATCCGAAATTGATTATGAATGTAGCCCTCATATGACTCAAGCCCCTCTAATTCCTTATGAATCAGGCCCCTCCGATCTCTCTTATGAATCAGGCCCCACGGCTAACCTCATGAAGCTAATACTTCATGGTTGGCCTACACGGCCTGCGGCTAAGGCACTACAGGCCGGTTGCTCAACAATCGTCGCACTGCCTGGTGGTTGTTGTCACTGTTGGAGATGTCGCTGCTGCTGGCAACTGACGGCTGGGAGAAGTTCTTCAGCAGGACTAGCACCTGGAGACGAATGTTACGTTCAGTCCGGTCCTCATTATGAGAAACTCTGATCAGAAACATTCGAACCTTCGTCTGACACCATACAAAAACCTTTTCGACATTTCGGATAGTCTGCGGTAGCAAAATAATTATATGAACTGTTCATATATTTTGTTATGGATATGGTTTTGAAATTTTCTGATCAGAAATTCGGATGATATGCTGCGGGGCTGATGTACATAGTGTAATCAAATTTTGGGATTCTGATAAAAGAGTTATTAAAATGACAACTGTTAGAGTCAGCGACGACAGACCAGAGCACAGCTGTGAGGATTTTATCACACTTGAAAAAGTAGTTTAGGTTTTATCCATTATTCAAAGTGCATTAAGAATCCTGCAATCCTCCATTCCTTCAATCATCTTTTATAAAGTATAAGCTTTATGTGCACTTCAGTTTAATAATCATTTTAAAGTTAATTTTAAGTGCTTTCGTGAAGTTCTCACCGCTGCGGTTTCATCTGTCTACGTTGATCCTTAGATCATAAGTATTTCTATACTAAACTTCATCAAAATCACTTCAAGAATATTATGTACAAGACAGACATACTTTCGCATTCACAGTATCACTATTGATCATACGAGAAGCCATCAACCATCCAAATCCTCCCTAAAACCCACCGTATGCAGCACTGAGAAGATGCCCATCAGAGACCCAGCGAGCACGTCCCACCAGTGGTGCCGGTGGTCCGTGATCCGCGTAAGGGGACACACCACAGCGTAAATGATGCACAGAATCTGGAGGAGAGGGACCGCTAGGGACGACCGGTTATGCCAGCTGAACGCTCGCCGCTGAAGGTACCACTGTTGACAAATTGGATCGATCAATTAACTAGGCCTAGGTCGGTAAATTAACAGATACAACAGTAAGATGAAATTTTTTTCGCTAGGTCTTATTAGATTGAATTATCTCTCTGATTCACCATGCGAAATTCCTGGCACTTTTAAGTAAATTTTTTAGCAAAAACATTCGGTCATTGATTGAAAGTGTTTCAAACCAGAAGGAGTTTACAAGAGTCTAAGATCCCATCACGAATCGAGCTGCATAAGATTTAATGTTCTTTGTATCATTACTGAAGCGCGCTTCTATCTCGTTTGATGCGGATTCTCGATTCATTGTCTCTGAATAACATACATACATATTATCTCTATATTCTCTAATCTAAAAGGTCTCATATCTCGACAAAAAATTGCTTCAAGATAAAAAAAAAACTTTTTTAATCACCGATTCTGTGAAGAGGCAATAAAGCAAACGTCTTGGCTAAAGGCTCCAGGATATTCTACACAAACTCATTCTAGATCGTGAACATGAACTCTGGTCGTCCCCTAACGCATTATGTAATTCAATAGTCGCTTCCTCGTCCATCGCCGTTACATCATCTGACGTGATATTATCACGGCGATCATCATTAAAATTATCGCAGACATTTTTTATGATGTACATTTCATAAGTCATGATTATTTCGTCATGGCCCATTAGGACTGGGCCTTTAAGTTGGGTAAACTTTTACCGTCTTTATGGCGTAGAGCGTGACTGTTTTCTGATGATAATCTGGGTTCGGTTGAGATGTCTGGGATCGGTTTTCGTATTGGAAGATGTGTCCAACATAAAGTAAAGTTAGAAGAAGAAGCACATTGTCTGAAATGTATTCCATCGGATGGGCATATAAGAAGTCCTTCACCTGATCCCCCGCGTCAGTCTTGTGCCAACTAGGTTATTGAATAAATGTAGGGTGCGATGTGTTTTGTCTTTATTTTGTCATTGGTACCGACCTAAAAGTTGACAAGTGTTGCCTACGAGTACCTTTACCCAACCTTTTATTAGGGCTGCGTTAAGGACTAGTTACCTCAAGCCTCAAGCAGCTTTAAAGAAATTATAAAAGAACACCACTTGCCAGACGGAAGCCTATGACCGACGCTCGCTAAGCTCAGCGCACCCTGAGTTTCACCATCATCGTACTCACCGCAAGAAACAGTCCACAGTAGACGGCGAGGGAGGCGTGCGCTGAGGGGAAACTCCGCGCGCTGTCGATCTGCAGGTACCGCGAGTATCGGGTCGAGGTGCAGGTGTACCGGGTTATGTACTCCGATCTGGTGGAGAGAAGGCGATGAAAAATGTAGTAATTAAGGACTATAAGGAAATGAAGAAAACGATTTATGAATTTAGAAGGCAAACGAGTAAATACCGTCGCCCATGGACACTCGCAACTCTTGAAGAGTGAGTGAACCTGCTCCTAGTGAAGGGCGGAGGTACCTCCTTCATGAAATTTGTGAGACGTACTTTATGGATGTACTGTAGTCTGTTATAGAGCAATACATCATAATGGAAAACGGGATATTTGCATGTGAAGTGACTATTAACTATTGTTGCGCATGACTGATGAAACCACAATCACCAATATCCTGAACCAAAACCATGCTTTAATAAAGAGGATGCTTTACAGTGGGAGAGCCACGCTTCTGCACGACAAGCCGGCTTGACTGGAGTGATACCACGGCCTTACAGAAAACTGTCATGAAACGGCATTGTGCTGTGTTTCGTTCAGTGAGTGAGTTTACCGGTGGCACAACTTTTCTAATCCCTTATCCTATTCCCATTCCCTGTTCCCTCATAAAAGGCCGACAACGCACTTGCGAGTCTTCGGATGTTACGAGTGTCCATGGGCGACCGCAGTTGCTTTCCACATAAAAAAAAATATATAAACAAGCAGGAAGAATCGACAACTGCGTAAAAGCAACGCTATTTAAATAAAAACATTATGTAATTACCGTATGATTCATTAAACGTCTCTTTAGGTAAACAGGGTGTCAGAAAACATATTGATATGATATTGCTTTAGGTTCTACTATGTCCCTGTGTTTACTGTGAAAGAAGCAGTTGCCAAAAACTATACGTCTTTTAGTTTGGGCAAATGAATGACACTTTTCACAAGAAGTTTACTCTTTTAGCAGTGCTGTGAGTTTCAAGTAAACTATAATATTTTTAAGGAACAAATATACCTTATTATAACTGTGTCTACTTGTACCTTGTATATCTACAAGGATTTTTCATTTCTGGCTATATCAAAACGTACCCATTACAAGTCTTAGCGGCGTCTGGCTGACAGAGATCGAAGAATGACGGC
>JAOTAV010054357.1:0-15715 GCA_026546445.1 Cyclargus thomasi
TTTTAAAATCGGTTCACAAACGGCGGAGCTATGCGCGAACATAAATAAAAAAAAAAAAAAAAAAAAAAATATATCTACAGCCGAACATAATAACCTCCTCGTTTTTGGAAGTCGGTTAAAAAAGGAACTCCATTCCTTTGTCACTGTAATTAATTTAACTAACAGTACTTATGACGTCAGAAGCTTTGTTTATTGTGAGTTATAACTTGTGAGCATACACTAAGATAAAGTTATAATATTTGCTATATCTACCATTTGCATCCAAAGCAACAGTTTGTAAAAGGAAAACATTGGTATCTTTTAATAAACGTTGACAAAGCAAGTGCCGTAACATATTTTTTTCGAGTATAAAAAATACATGATGTTGGCTTATTCTCAGACCTGCAATAATATACTACTAAAAGCATACAATTTTAGAACAAAAGTATTTGATAGTTAGTTGAAAACGTAAGTGGATGAACTAACATTTTAGAACATTCCAGTAAATGCTCATTGTGTCCCATCAAATTCTGATAAATCTTGTAATTTTGCGATTTTATTGTTTAGCTGGTTCATATCAATTTTGTAGTTTTGCGATTTCATTATCTGGTCTATCTAGCAATCCATCAAATCCTCCAAATATTTTAATTTCAAACCATTTTTCCGGTTCTAAAGCGTCAATTTATGCAAAAATCAGGTATTTTTTAAAATGTAAGTACCTGCTTCTTCCGCTTGTGTCTTCAGTTCGCAATAATAATAATCGTAATAATGGTTTCCTTTACCTACAATAAGAAAGGAACTTTATAAAAAAGAAAATGTGGTATCATTAAAACATCAAAGACGTAACGACATACTGACAAGCTATTAATTTTATTGCATATTGACATTCCCACGTCGACTGTCAAAAACAAAAGAATGGACCTAAATAGATGTTTTTTATACTTTTGTTGTCTTGCGCAATACACATGAGGAAATGGGTCAAACACATGTTAAATTGAAATTTTAGTTCCTTACACGTGAGGTTTTTATAGAGTTATATTAACATCTGGTTTGAAACAATAAACTTATGGAGATGTAGTATCGAATTTATGACTAAGAGCTTTTCTTTGTTGTCTGATTTTATTTCGATGGTTCCGTCATACAGTTTACAGTCTGGTTTTATTACAGGTATATCTTACACGATGCTTCGAAAATATACAATTGAGGCAAGAAATTGAATTATTCAGTTCAGACAAAAAATTTTAGTAATGATTATTTGGGGATTGCTTACACGATGAAAGTATATTTTGAATATTCTTTGGAACCTAAAGATAATTGACACTTTATAAACTTTAAAGCTAGACTAAAATTAAGGAAAGTTATTTGTCGAAAAATTTGAGCTGTATGAAGCTACCAGTAAAAGCTACTTACAACTAAATCAATAAAAACATCACCGTTGTTACTTATGCGTAACCGAATCTGTATACGACGCTTTGTTCTATGACTTAATAGAAAAGGCCACAAAAATAGAATTCTTTGTTCCCTGAAAAAGGACTATTTTAAACAAAGAACCCTCACATAATGACCGTTAATTTTGGGGGCCGCCAAATTACTTATTGGCTTTGTTCGTTGTTCGATTTTTGAAATTGAATGTTCGACGTTTTGACATCTGTGTTAGTTTTTTATTGCTTTCGACGTCTGAATTCGTGCTTGAAACTGCCAATAATAGAAAAGGAGGTTTTATTTTATTATGTTTTCCATTGTGAAAACTTTTATAATACATAGGTTTTGTCAACATTATGTTATTAGTAATAACGTTACATAAATTAGTAGTATAGGTGCCTAATTAATTTTTACTCTGTTTCAAGTAGGTATGCTTCTAAACTTTAAATAGACATGAGTAGAATTCTACTGTTACCAAAGAGTATACAAAGTACTGAGAACATCCAATTATGACGCACTACTTCAGTTTAATTACTTTTAATGACATTTTTATGGCATTTTATGGCTGGTTTATTATTATAAGGGTTATAGTTTAGTCCCATCTCGTGCTGGGACGTCATTTTAAAGTTATGGCGTTAGTTAACAGCACAACTTTATTGCAAGCGTTCGTTTTTGTCTTTGCTTCGTTTAAGTTTGTTGGATGATCTACAAGTCATTGCCTGTCCACTAGATCAGCATTTGCCGAACCCCTGATTTCTGTAAAAGGGCATATGTGTTCCTCGGTCAGACCGCGGATTGAATGGTTAATTGCATAAAAATTTTCTTCTCAAATCTGGTATATAAAGCATTTAAGATACAAGGTAATTTATTTCATGCGTTTCTCAAAAAAAAAAACTTCAATGTTCCGTGATCTAACGAAAACCGGGACCCACTGCAGAAGAAAGAGTAATACAAAAAGCTTAAAAAATAAATAAAGACATAGGTGAAAGAAGCGGGTTACTAACATTTAAAAATCTGCTGGGTTTTGCGTAAATAGACGCTTTAGGACCAGAAAAATGATTTGAAATTAAAAAAAACACTAGCTAGATATTGAAATAGGAAAGTTACAAGATTGGTTGCTATTTCATAAGAAAAAAATAGTATTTATTCGAAGGTTGTAAAAATGTTAGTTACCCGCTTCTTCCTTTATATGTCTTCAAAAAATGATATGGAACTTTAAGCATCACCTAAATATTCTGCACACTCCTTCAGATTTTCTTATTCGGAAATTACATCTGAGGTTATAATTACCTGAAACAGAATTAAATGTTGTGTTAAAATTATTATACGGAAAGGAAAGATTCAAAATGTAAACAAAATATCATGTAAATATAATACCATAAAAATAATATTATAAATAGTATTAACACAATACGAATAGCAATAACATAAATTTAAACTCATAACATAGCAAAGTAACTTAGGGTTAGCACTTCGCTAACTTTGTATCGTTCATATCGTGAGTTATATCCATAAATTCGATGAAATTTCAGTTTCGCATCTCGATAACGTAGCAGAGTTTTATTGCGATCGCCTCAACCGATAGACTCCCCTACATGCCATGTCCAATTACTTACGCTGAGAGGAATGTAATCTCAATCTAAAGAAGTCCCATCCCTAGCAGATAGGATCGCCTATAACTATTTCACTGCCATATAATATTGATAGGTGCTATTAAGCAATCTGATATTTTATCTATAGATAACAGCAAAATATTCGCTGTGTAGAAACGCTCTTTAAACTTGTCTCTTAAAAGGTAACATGTGATGGTAGAACAAAATAAATGTGTACAGTAAAATAAAATAGAAAAAAATAGAGATGGATAAAGTTGTCCAACAATGTAACGATTGGTATGATGAAAAGAAAATTGGTAAAGTTAAAAGTGTACCAACAATCAGTTAACCTAAAATAAAACAGATGGGAAATTAATTGCAGCTATTATAGGGTTGATCAAAAATTAATCTGACCCCAAAACGATTTATGATATAATTGAAAGTGAATCCGATTAGTTCGATGAGTTTTAAAGAATTACAAAGGGAGCGGAGAATTCATTAGGAAAAGGAAAAACATAGGAAGTTAATCAAAGCTAAGCTAAGTAACAGGTACGTCTGGGTTTCAATTTGCCGCTTGATTTCGTCGGGATGATTCAGATAAGGGGAATAAGTGTGGGCCGTGATAAATGAACGCCATTGTTTGTTTGTCGCGTTAATGGTTTTCCTAAAATACTCGAAATATAATGACAAGATTGGATCTTCTTCAAATAAATTGCTAAAATTCGGTCGCTGGATCCAGAAAATTCTAAACAACAGCTACGCAGCTATCTCGGTTTTTACGCAATGGAATTAATAGAACATAAATTTGTGGGCGATTGAAAGGGTAGCGTTAGGACTCTAACGAAATTTCTTTCTATATAGCAAATGTAACGAAACTTATGTCGATAAACTGGATACCATTTTTTTTTTATTTTGTTACCTTAAAAAGTTATCTTATATATACGGCGCACAAAGTTATATCTTTTTAAAATAATTTAATTTTCTATAAAAGATTGTGAACCATAAATTGTTTCCGCTTTATTGAAATCTGACGTTATGTCAGATTTCAGAATTTTGTATCATTAGAGCTGAAAAATTCAATATCGTAACAATCTTTTTCCCGGAACTGATTTTATGTAAAGTAACAAAATCGGCGACGAGTGTGTTCGGTTACAGTGGAGTCATGTGGAAAATGCCGTTTACAATTATTTTAACCGTAAAATTTCTATTATGATCCTTAGGTACTCCACATAAGACTTTTATCAGAGGTAATTTTACGAAAAGAGATTTGGAAATTCAATTAGGCTTTACTACACCGGTAACTCTACACGGAGTGTAAGGTTTTTTCTTACTAGCCATAAATTCATTTCTTAATTTTATTACTTTAGGAAAATAAACGCCGAAGTCTTTATTGCTTTTCGTATTTATTGGTAATTAGTTGTAAAGTATTCATTGTTATAACCAATGATGTATTTTTTAAAGAAATCCACATGACATGAAATTTTATCTAACGAGGTTTTACAGGCACACTGCTAGTTTCTATGACTGTCAATAGAATTACCGCACTCACTCACTTTATGATATATTGTATTTAAAGATTAATCTGACATTAATTTATAATTATTTTGCCATTATCAAATTTACTATCAAAGTCCTTATTCAAGTCCAATTCATAAGTAGATTGCTGTTTGGCCTTTAGTCATTGTACACTAGAATCTCTGTGTCGTTCGTTCCCAAACTGTAATTCACAAATTTTCTTAATTATCCCTGGACTTTTTACATTTTTTTATTCCCTACGAATATTTTTCGTAGTAAATTTCACCAATTATGCAGTGTCGCAGAATGTTGAAAACAGGTCAATTATTGTGTATGAGACACCGCAGATATTTTACACATCAATAATTATATTTCTGGGTCGAGATCACACGTAGCTTCAATTATTCCGAACGAGATACTCCTCCAATTGTGTTTTAATTTTCATAAAATAAAATTATATTACAAAATTTATTATAACAGGAAAGGTATGTTTCTTATAGAAGAGCTTGTATATCATTTGAACCTTAAAAGTAGAATGTTAACGGCTTTACAAACTTACCAAAAATTTGTCTTAATTATTTAGTCGTGTCGAAGTAGTTTTGCAATTCATGCATTCTGCAAATTAAAACCACGGGAACTTTATATATCAAGTGAAAGAAATTGAAGAAGAATATTTTGCTTCAAACGAGTGGGACAATGCGTCTAATTGAATACCGCAAATTAACTTGAAATGGGCCCCCCAACTTGGGGATGAGACGTCAAAGCGAATGAGGCGACTTTGTTCAGACTTTCACATAAAATATAGACAATAATCACTCTTTTCCATTAGCTCGGCTTTCACCTATTGTGATCGACGTTAAAATTACGTACACTATCGGGAGGCTTAATCAAGGAAATAATTATATTTCAAATCGAGTTACACTTTCGTCGAGATTTTAGATTAGTGTAAGTTCAAAGAGCGACCTTCACCGTAATAGACTTTCGAACAATCTTATTTCGCTTTGTAGTTTCTTCTTTAATTATAAATTACCGGCAATGGGCTTATGTTCCGAAGATTGCTATCCATTACTTAGAAGATTGAAGGTTAAGACTACACTACTTTATTCGTGTGAAAACACAAACATTTACTTCCTAACTCAGACTTAAAGTTTGAATACCTTTGGAACCTTTCTACGCGAGACTTTATCTTACTTAAAAAGAAACATTTATCAAATTTACAAGCTGGAACACGAAATTGCATCCTACCGACTGCGCCAAATAAATTTTGATGTAATATCACTATTTCGCCAGCTTACTTCCTCGCTCCCGGGAAATATAATAAGCGGGTTATAACATTTGCATATAGATCACAACCGTCGTATGTCGACCCCGTGTTTATGAATTCACTAAAGTTCTTATGAGCTGTAAATAATTCTGAAACGTACCTTTGCTGTTCGTTTATTGTATTTTGTATGTTTGTTATGAAATTCTTAATGATTATTTACGAAAATGTTATGATATGCTTTCGTTAACTTTGTCGTTGTCTTCATAAAGTTTTAATTGAAAAACTGAAGCCGAAATAAAAACTTTTTGTAATTTGGCGCAGAGAAAACATTTGAATGCTACCTACACAAATTTCTAAAAGGTCATGTTTTTCTTTTGAATATATATCTAGTAATTGAATAAAGTTATACGAACCGCGACCCTTCAAACAACATTATAACGCATTTACATTAAGTTATTACAGGTCTCATGTAGCTTTTGCTGAGTGAAAATAATCCGAATGAATTATTCATATTATAGTAACATGTGAAAATTAATTATGCAAGTTAAAATATAAACTTGGCTATATTTATCATCGGGGAAGCCCCATAAATCGCTATTAACATGAATTAATTATTGGGGATTCACTTTATCGCACTGCATACGATGATTTTGCTTCAGTTATATGAAATACTGCTAACAAGTACCTACAGCATGTATGTGCTTGTTACAGATCTGAATAAATATCAATTACAAAGTATATTGTCCAATATTACTATACTAACATTCCTATGATAAAATAACACTAGCAATAGTAGTGCAATACCATTTAACTTTTTTGGATTTATCGGGTAGTTGGTTTAATATTCGAGTCTTAACTGTTGACGTTGCGACAGCGCTGTTGACATTGAAACTATTTCTAGAGCCCAATAGAGCAACAATATGATAATCACAATTATCATAATGATAAAAACGAAAGTCTTTCATAAATTTTACATCAACAATTTAATTGCAAAATTGAGAAATTCGTGTATCTGTCCATGAAATGAGCAATAATAGGAAACGTTCAATTCTCTAAGTGAAATCGCTAGTGATTGGCGTTATTACATTTTCTAACATAAAATTCACGGGTGAACGTCTAATACCTCGATAAGCTATAGATCTTCTCGGCTCTGAATAGTTTCTAAATTGAATTAAATTAATATTAGTAGAAACTTAGAAAGTAAAAGGCTAAGATGAGCTTTTTCATTATAGGTCTAAGTAAGGTTATGTATTTATTATTTAAGGCTAAAAAACTGAACTACGTTTTCTTTGTAGTCAGACTATTAAAATATCCTGACTGCTACGAAAACGTAGTAATTTTTTTTAAATGTGAAAATCATTAACACTTCTTTCTGACTTCTCGTAGTTGATAAAAAAGGTTTCAAAGCTGCTAATACTTAAGAAAATCTAAAATTTTGAAAGTTAACAACTTAGTAGAGAATCAATTGCAAGTTAAGATAAAAGAGGACCAGAAAGTGTAGACTGGTTTACGCCTCAAATAAATCTTGTAAAACATAATAAACTTGACAAATTAGCGAAGATATTGCGACACGGCGTTCTGAATATATTACAATGATCCACATATCCAGCATTTGTCCCTCATTGACATTCTGAGTGTCGCCCGAGGGTGCTGGCAGGAGGGCGCCCGCCGGAAGACTTGTTATGGAAAGCCGTTCCGCATTCATTGACAGTACCACCCGCGAAGGGAGAGTTTTCTTTTGAACATACTTGTCAATAGCATTTGTGACATAGAATATAATGATCGAGGCGACGAGGCGACGAATAATGACTCATGCAAATCAAATGAAGCGTGAGGAAATTCTAAATTTCACTGTAAAGACTAAAGCCAAAAGATGAGGACAAAGCTTCAAAGAAGTCAACAATTACAATAAAAGCTTTGAGCGTTTTACCAATGTAGAATAAGTTTTTGAAGCACGTATCAGATAAAGGTTTGCTTGGAAGATCCGAAAATCGTCCGAATCTAATAATAGGCACATACGAGAATATGTAATGACGGATCGACGAGTTGATCCATTCAAATGAAATTTAATCTAACAACGTCCAACTTTAAGAACCCTTTAGGGGATTCGAGAGCAAAGCTGAACTTTTTTCCGACACCGCACGAGGGGACAGACAGACAAATGCAAAATAAATAAACGCGAGGCCAACGCCGAAAGTTTTCAGACCTGACTGCTTTTGACAAGTGATCCGCTTTCAAAACTGTTCAGTGTCCTGGAGGGTTTCTAAAATTATATCGTATTTGTGGATTTATAACGGATAAACCTGCCATAAATATGTTTGTAGAAAAATATTATAAAAAATGTTGTAAGTATTTTTCGTTAGACATTTTTGGATCGAAGAATGCTAAAGTTCACAAAGGATTTTTGAAATCACCAAGCTCAACAGTTCTTGCCACTTTGTAGTTTGTATTTAGTCTTGAGAGTCTTTAAAATGTTTTGTAAACATTGAACTAAGCAGTTTTTCTGCTAACTTCAAATTACCTGCGAGCCAGTGTAAATGCGAAACTAAGGAGATCGCCGGCTTAAGTGCGATGCTGCTCCTGAGATGGCAAAAAGTGAAGGAATCCGAGCACCTGAGATATAAAATAGCGGCGATCGCGCGGAAGCCAGTCCCAAATAGGATTTCGGAGATGCAATTTCCTCCGACTCAACAAAGACCGGCCTTTGTGATGTGTGCAGTTACACGAATCACGTTTTCTCTACTATTTTGACAGAATAAACGAGCGCCGGACGGATTTTCCGGTCTAAAATCCGCTGCGTGTTAAGTCACTTTAATGAAGTTTGTAACAAACAAAAGTGCACTCCGTCTAAATGAACGAGAGTGCTTTTCATTTACATATCATTTAATAAATTCGTAAATTCATTATTTAAATGGAGTATATTTAAAACTGTTTAACGAGTTTAATATTTTAACAGCATTTCCCTGAGTTGCGAAAATAAAAGTTTAAATGCAATTTGAATTTGTAACAGATATAATTAACTAGTTGGTGAATAATGTGAGCTTTCCATTAATAACGCTATGAAATAGTATTGGATGTACAAAAATGGTTGCTGTAATTAAATTTTCGCCATCACTTTTCAAATGAATCCCCAGTGAATCGATGATGAATCCTATGTTAGTTACAATGCCGCAAATTCACCGGTTTCCATACGCCTCCATATCTGTTGTTCATTAAGATAATTATGTTACTGGTGTCCAAAATTAATAGATTCGTTCAATTGTTGAGTGAATGAATATTAACGTCCATTGTAACAAGACAAAATACCTTATATTTCATAATGTGTTTTTTTCAATTGTGATTAATTTTTGATGACAATAAAAAATTATTATTATTATTATTATATTCTATTTGTAATATACTAAGAATAAAAAATATAAAAAGAACTTACTGAAACTTTTTAAACCGTTACTCTTTAATAATCTGCTAAGTCATTAAAGTATTAAATTACTTTCTAATAACATCTATTTTACTTTATATTCTTAAAAAGTATAACAACTAAAGCATTTAAGTTATAACTTCGTCTACGAGCGATATCACTCCATCGTTGATCGACGATAAGAAGTCTAAGATGGTTCGAAATTTCAAGACAAATCTGAATTGCTTTCGAGATTCTTATACCGTGATCCCCTTTCACGTTTAAGTTATTAATACCTTTAACATGATCAATCTTTGTCAAAGAAACAAACTTTCAAACTTAATCTTCGATTTTACTCGGGGAGCCTTTCAAACAATTTCCTTAACAAAAGCTTGTGTAAGTTGATTATGAAGAATGGGTGAAAGATTAGCTAACTTATATAAAACAACTCTATCAATATAAATGTGTTACGAAGAGATCGCGAAATCTATATAAATGAAAATTAATTTAGTTTGTCTTGCTCAAAATCGAAAACGGCTTAATATTTTTTTAGAATTTAGAGGGATATGAAATACACCATGTGATCTTTCACACTTTGTGATACAAATTTTTTTTATAGTGGAAAAGCGAAAAAAATACATAAAATAATTATATTCATCGAATATTTTATAAACAAGTGTATGCACTGTAATTTGAGGCAAGAAAATGTTAAATTATACGCCACAAAATTTCGACTTCATTTCGAAGAAATGGGATATTCCTGGATAACATGAGCAGTATTAAACAAATTTAATTAACATCCCTGGAATTATGGAGTAATAAAAAGCTATTCCTGATTGAAAGAATCCTTATAAAAGATTGATTTCACAAAGGCTCACTGGTAAGGCTTCTTCGACACGATTCCAATCAGTATACCATTCTACGTCCAATTTTATATATAATCGTCTGCAATTTGCAGTTTCTATTTTATAGCGTTTAAAGTTTCCTTTGCAAGGAACGTTGGTTTTAAGGTTATCCATAGTTAGTCCTATATCTAACTATACTTCTTAATGTTCGTCACGATCATACCAAGAGTCGAAAGCAATCGCATTACAAATATACATGAAAACTAAAGCTAAGCGAGCCGGGCACACTTAGTGACCGGTTTTTTGCAGTTTCTGGCTTCTCCTTACAGCCTCGGTGAATAATTTCTCACCAATAAACAATGTTAATAAAATTTAGTTGTGAGTCCAAAGAAATTACGATTATTAGATTGATAGATTTTAAAATATAAAACTGGATTCCGAGACTTTTATAAGCAACGAGGTAGACAAGCATCTAAAATGATCGTTGAAGGGTTCGCACATTTGTCAGCAACACACGCGCCGCATTCCTTAAGAGTCTCTCACGACATATCTGCGATTACCTTTACAGAGACCTCCAGTATTTTTCAATCATCAATCTTCGTGAAAGTCATATTGCCATATAATAAACAATAGCAAATTTCAATTTCAAAATCAAAAACCCCGCTTGTTGTCTTTGTTGTTCGACTTCGGGGCACAAAGTTTTGATTTATGTGCATATTGATTATTGTTTTATTGACCATTTCCTACTGATCTGTTTTCTTATCTTTGATGTATTGATTCTTTTTGCCAATTTTCTCCTGAAAATTTTCTTTCTGTGTGGAAACCAGGTTTTGCTACCAAAAAATTATTCTGAAATCCTTTCGATCTTTAACATTCGTATAAACTTTCATCATAATTAGCTAAGACTATAGCGGCGGCGGCAACACAGACTGACGGACAGACTTTTGTATTCATAATATTAGTTAGGATACAGAACACAGATGCATGTGTCTAATGTCATTCCTGGTGTAAAACGGTTGAGTGTCGGAAATTCCGAAACTACCCGTCCGAATTAAATATTCATTCATTTCAAACGTTTCAGTGTCTGTGGCCACGAGCTAAATTTAATCAGCTTTCCTCTAGTTTTTGGATATAGGACAGGAATTCGCTTTACAATGTATAATTCTTTTTAAACGATTACTGGTTTAGCTTGGTTGGTGTAATATTTCTGTTTGCATCTTCATTATTGGTTGCAATAGTGATGTACAGATACATTCGCTTCAGAGTCTGTACCGATAAAAAGTGATAAAACCCTAATTTGTCGTTTTCAAAACTTGTAATCTACCTCTGCCACTTTTTACATATCAAGTATATTTTCTGCTTCATTTTTTATAGAAAAGATATAAATAATCTACAATATCTAAAGACGCTTTCAATCTGGCCCCGTGCTAAGTACCCGAAGAACTTGTGTTACAAGTACGAGACAACGGAAATATATTTAATACTTTTATACTATACACATATTTAATATCCATGACCCAGGAACATTGAAAAACTTTTTGATCCTTCGGCGGGATTCGAACCCGTGACCCCCGGCGTGAGCTACCAAAGCACTCAACCACAGCGCAGTCATAATAAATAATATGTACATTTATTTGCAGGATTTTTGTCGCTTAAATTGTTAACATTAACATATTTATATAATAGGGAGGGTCGACCTTTGTTTAATGATATGTATGTGTGAAATTTTGATGAAATAAAAAATTTATTACTATTATTTATTTCAAGACTTTCTTTAAAAAAAGGCAACAAAATAAACGCATTTCCCGTCTGGAAGTAAAACCTATTTTATTATTATTCCTACGTAATTACTTAGGAAAAGCTACTACAGTTTTGCCCACTAACAGAGATAGTTTGTTTTAATTTTCATTCATTAACTGAAATACTTAAAAAGATAAGGCAATGTAAAAATGGAAGTGGCTTTATGATGTGAATTTTATTAAAATGAGTTTCATCTTTTTAATTTCTTAGACATGTCTTAATTAAAAACAATCAAATGTACATTTTATTTAGTTAAGATACAATTGTACCATGTGCTATGTATTAATAAAGTAACTATAGAGTTTCTTATCGACATAAGTGGGCTGTGACTTACCAATAAATGTCGGATATGCTACCCACAACTTTTCTAACAGATGCTCCATACTGCATCTGTCAGATAAGTAGTGCGTAAACTGCACTTATGCGGAAGTGGTGAAATAAGACCTTAATAAAATAAAAGTGTATTACGACCGGATAGCCGTGCACAATAACAATTCTCATAAAAAAGTAGTTCCACACTCTGAACTCAGCGAAAAATATCTACGATGAAGTAAGCTAAAGATTAAAACAATATGAAAGTTGCAGGATAATAAACTTTATCGTACGGATAATCGTGGAAAAAATGTAATTTTAATTTTCCATGCGGGAGCCGAGCAAACATTCACCACGACTCACTTTGAAAATTTTAAAATCCAAGTTTAAAAGAGCTTATAAATGCAAAGTACCCTCGTAATAAAGACGTGCTTCCGAGGCGAAACTGAAGCATAATAAAAATCTTTGTTCTCCCAGCCAAAACAGTATTGTTTGGCATTTGTTTAATAATAGCTCGAGTGTTCGAGTTGCTCTCATTCAGCATTACCATGTGTTTGAAACAATAGTATTTGTCGATACTCGATAGCAACTACGTAAATTTTTAGTATGGCATAATTTCACAGCGCCTCTAGCGGTCACTTGTGAAACTAAAATTACAATACTGAAATTTTACGTATCGAATATCAACAAATGTTAAATACTATTGCTTCAAACTCATGGTAGAGCTGCAGTGTTGGCCGATCAGGTTATTGGGGTTATTCACAATCCCTGCACTGTAAGTATGTCAGATATCACTTAGCTGTGTACCCAGTCAGGGCATTCACAATGCATTTGACTATTCGTAAAGTTATGATTCGAAAAGTCATTGGTCATCATTTATGTTTCTGAGGTATCGATTAAAGTAAGCGGAAGTTTATCTATACGCCAACATATCTACAATTTAATACATCAAACAAACCTTTTTAATCATATTTTCAATATTATAAAAGTGTTATGAGATTCTTTACTTTGATGTTAATTCCGTACATCGGACCGAAATTATTCATATAGTGTGCTTTATATAGCTTGGCATTGGCTGACTTAGGTAAAACAAATCATTCTGATTGAACGGTCCCGTGGTTATAAGTCATTTGAGTGATTTTAATCAGCTAAATAAATAAATAAGGTCACGGGTAAAAGCTAGTTGGTAAAGATTATCTATATATTAATATGCGAGCGGAAAACTTTGTACCCCTTTTTACGAAAGACGCGCAGATGTAAAACCATAAAATTACTCCCAGTTATAGTTGATATGGACAAGGAGCGTGGAACACCAATATTATTTTAAAATTTGCTTTAATCTTGCATATATACTACTAACATTTTTTTGTTTATGGTTGAAGTGTGTAATTTTTTTAAAAAGAATTTAATGGCCTGGTATCAAGACCTCTATGCCAAATTGAAGCTTGTGATTAAATTTAGTATAGTTTTTTATAGCTTCTCTACATGATTGATTTAAATATATCGAATTTCGACCAAAGGGCGACCTCTAGTGATTAATAAAAGCGCAATTTCAAAATAAATAAAAAAAACAATATAAGGAAGTGGACACAAGCATCTTTTACTGAAAGTGAACATCACAATTTGTGTTAGTACCCAGGAACCTTGATTGAGAGTTACCGAGAAATCGGCTGACCGAAGTGTACATTTACGATGTTTTAAACGTGCCTGAATTATTTCGATTTTTATTAGGTTTTGTTCAGGTCTCGCTTGTACTCGTATCCAGCCCGTAATTGTAAACGAGGCATAAACATATTCAGAATTGCTTACAGCACGTAATTTTTAAGGTTATTATAAAATTACAAGTTGAAATGCTTTTATTTTCATTCCATTGACAGTCAAAACATCGGAAGCTTGCAAGTGCGTTGCCGGTCTTGTAATATTGCCGAAAAGTGCTAGTAATACATATAACAGATAGAAAGGCCGGTAACGTACCTCAACTCCTCTAATTTTACAAGTGTCCATACGACGGTAATGGCTTTCCATCGGGTCACCCGTTTGCTAATTTTGCCTCCCTTAAAGAAAAATAATTTTATATCCCTTCTTAATTTGCAAAGTTCGGTAACTTGAAAATCCGTGGGCATTATTAGATTGGATATAAAAAGGGACGTTTTTTGAAATTGTAACCTCACTTTAAAATTTCAATAGAGTAAGTAACATTAACCTAGTAAGTGTAGTGGGTAGAAGTCCTTGCTCCTACAGATCTCTTTGCTTCCACGGATCCATTTCAAGATTATAAGCGGTTAGGAGTTGTGGTTTTCAAGCGCTATTATTAAGTAAGGAGCTGGTTACTCGTTCTTTACGATAGGATAATTGAAACTTCCGTATTAAAACGGTTAACGGTAAATTATATAGTTATCTATATATTTATACGCGAACGCTAAATTTCGTACTCCTTTTTACGAAAGATGCAAAATCATGAAAATTCCCCTAGTTATATGTATACAGGAATACAATCAGATTACTAAAACACTGATAGAAAATGTCCAGCTTTACCACAAATATGTATGATAGAAGGAAAAAATACTATGGTCTTAAGAAAAATCAGCTTAAAATATTGTTGTGACTTGTGACAAGTCAGATGACCGAAAGCCCAAATATGATATTATATATTATGAGATACTGTTTTAATTTCTGGGAGGGTCAGTCATAGTTGGCTCATGGCTGCCTCTCGTATTCTGGGGAGGACAAAATAATATAATATCATCCAGGTACTATGGGCCTCCGGTCATCTGACTCGTCGCAACACAGTGCAAACGTATTTGAAGCCAATTTCTCGTAAAGCCTTAGTATTTTTTTCTTTCTATCTAATATTTTTTTGGCAAAACAGGGTTTTCCTATGCCCATTTTCTGTCAAGATGCAGAATGTTTTTTTTGGTTATTTGATGAAATTCATTTTTTTAATATCTTGTAACACCGTTACTATTGGGCACACAGATTTGGTCCGATAGTAACAAATTATTTAAATGATCTCTATTCTATCCAAATATCATACTTTCTTGTCTGGCCGGCAATAATGTCAAATGGTCCAGAATTAATGATGTCCTTTATTTAAATAATAGTATTCATTCAAAGGTAGTTTCAGGAGCATACAAATTGTTAAGTGTAGCTTTCATCACCATTAGTGTTTGTAACAGGTCACAAAGGAACGCTGGTGCGAGATTTTAGCACCTAAAACTATTCCAGTAAGTAAAATTACCCTTTTGTACTGCTTGTGAAGCAGTAGAACGTTTATTTCAGCTGACTTTTACAAAATTCACATAAAAATTCATGTAACATATAAAAATAACAAGAGATGACAAATTTACGATTTTGCAATGTATTAAACCCCACAAATATAATACTAGTACTAGTAAATACCACAAAAACACTAGCTTTCGCTAATTGGAAAACAAGACGGGATGTTTTGTAAAAACCAAAAGTAGTAGGTTACAGATACATATTTAAGTAGTAGGTTACAGATAATTTATAGAGAAATATGATTTTGGTTTCATTATGAGTATCCTAATCGCTTGGCACCAAAATGTAAGATTTTGTACCGACGCATACC
>JAOTAV010054368.1:0-15714 GCA_026546445.1 Cyclargus thomasi
AGTAGGAAAAGAAGTTGGAGCGATGGGAGGGTAGGGAAAGGTTCGTTCTGACAGTAGGTCTACAAGGGACTTCCAAGAATCGAGAAAAGTTAAAACGCTCTACAAGGTAAGAGGGAGACATAGGGTTATAAAGGATATTATAAAGGAGTGAGAGAATATGGACATTTCGCCGGAGACGAATCGAAAGCCATCTTAGCTGAGACCGAAAAGCTGATACAATGTCACTATTTTTTTAAACCAAAGGCAAAATGTATACAGAGATTCTGCAAATGTTCGAGCTTCGTAAGCAACTATTCGGTAACATCTGAGTAGCAGGAGTCGGCAT
The DNA here is from genome assembly GCA_026546445.1 of Cyclargus thomasi. Lineage (NCBI taxonomy): Eukaryota > Metazoa > Arthropoda > Insecta > Lepidoptera > Lycaenidae > Cyclargus > Cyclargus thomasi. The sequence goes on from JAOTAV010054368.1 coordinate 326, forward strand.
AATCAAGGAAGGGACTTTGTTAAAACCGGTCGTGTATTTGTTATAAATTTGTAAAAAAGTGAATATAGTGAAAACAGTGCATGAAAAAGTGTGTTTCATTATGGTTGAGCATGAAATATAGTTCCGTAGCATACGTAGTTTAACTTATCAAATTTAGCGTTTTTTTTAGTGAACTAATTACGTCTCGGTACCTATTTTACATATTGTATTGACATTTTCAATCTATTTTTAGTCCCTAGAGGTTGCGATTCTATATAGAGTGTGGTTAATTATCTTAATATCAATGACTAAACAAGAATATTTCATAATACTAGCTTCGCTTATTTAAGAACTCGGCTAAATATCCTCAGACTCAGACACAACAGTTACAATAATAATGAGAAAGAAAAAAAAACAGAAAAACACTTAAACCCAGAAAAAATCTCGCTCAAATTGTCCAAGTTGAAAATGGGACCATTTTGCAGAGAATTTTGCCGATGGCTATAAAGAGGTCCCTGAACAATCTTGTTTGCAAGTAGATATGCTGTTTCTTTATACATCTGCTTCTTTACGAGCGTTGGTCGGTCATCAACTTCTTTGGAGGATTTACATATGTATGAAAATAGTTATCGTAATATTACTCGGTTGTTGGGAACCGCTGATGTGTCTTAAAATGTTCCTGTCCGTTTAATATTTTTAATGCTAAGGTTTGAGGTTCGATAATTCATGGTACTGCTCCTAAATGTGTTTTGTCGACTGTTGATATTTTCTTTACATCCTTTTGGATTGTAGTAATTGATATAAATATCTAAACATATTTTGTGGTAGCTATACTTCCAATTAATTTTAAACATACTCTAAATTGTCACAACATTTGTTTATATTCAACAAAAAGGTTGGAACATAAATATGAAAATGAAAGAAAAAACGCTCCAACTTACTTAAAAGTTATTTATCAGTTGTATTAAGAATGTTATTGTTAAATACCTGTGAATGGGCGTAACTTCGTACAAAATGAAAACTTTTCCTAAGCTCTCGTCGTGGAAATTCCGAAATTTCTCAAAGAATGCTTACAAGATAAAAAGTTTGTGGCAGATTTCAACTTTCTGTCTTTGAAATTCTTGCCCCGTACTCACGTAATGTGAAAGAAAGAAAACATGTTTATGACTTTGTTTATTTCTCTAAATACGAACATTGCCAATTTTTTTTCTTTATTTAAGTCTTAATAACAGCCGGAGAGAATTTCACAATTTATATTTACGAAGAGCAATTTTTTTTATGATATTTAGGGGGCAAGCGAGCAGACGGGTTACATGATGGAAAGCAACACGGCCGTCGCCCACGGACACTCGTGACATCCGAAGAGTCGCAAGTGCGTTGCCGGCCTTTTTGAGGGAATAGGGATAGGTGGATTAGGGAAGTTGGGCCACCGGTAAACTCACTGAACGAAACGTAGCACAACGCCGTTTCACGTCAGTTTTCTGTGAGGCCATAGCATCACTCCGGTCGAGCCGGCCCATTCATGCCGAAGCATGGCTCTCCCACGGCAATGAACATCCGTTTTATGTACTTAAGATCAGAAAATGTCTCATCGGTACACGCCTCCACCCGGGTTCGAACCTGCACTCTCTCAAGTGCGAACCAAAGTTCTTACCCATTAGGCCACGGACGCTCTAAATGCGTCTTATATCTATAACATACGCTGCTGTATGTTATAGATGTGTTTATTCACGCTGGGGTTTCTAGAGACCCCAGGTGACCGACCGCGTTTCTAAATTTTATTTGGTATTTCCATACATTTTCCAGACAGAAATGAATTTAACATGCGATTTGCATTGTATTTAAATTAAAATCGATAAAAATGTTCATGTGTTGGTTCTTATTGCCATACATAAATACATATTTTGTTATCTAGACGAAAATGATGATGATAATTATTTTGGTGATAATATTAAAGTAATTGGTGGTATATTTGTTACACTTGTAAAATGTTACAGCTAGAATATATGTAACATTAGTAAGATTTAGTACTGAAAGTACGCAAATGTTTGATATTCTATAGTTTATGTTTTTTTTCTGGACTAACCTTATCCAGTTTTAGATCAAAATGTAGAAATGTCAAATTTTATAGACATGCCGGTAATATTAAAATTTTATCTCATTTTTTAGGTTTTATAAATTATTTTTATTTTTTATCTTATGGCCTCAAAGAAAATTTATCTGACTTCTTTTTTTGGATTGTAAGTTTGATGCATAATTTTTAAAAATATTGTTGACTCATTGATTGAATCTGATAGATATTGAATTAAATAATTATTTATTTGCTGTAGTTCTATAAGAGAAATTAATAATAGGCAGGCGAAACTACGTGATTTGGTTAAGTTTTGTCCCAGCTAAGATTTAACGAATTTCGTTGACTTGACTTAGGGCCTGTTTCACCGCTTACTGATGATAATTGTCGGATAGACTATCCACAACTTTTTTTGACATATGTTGATGCTATCGAGAATCTGTCAAAAAAATTGCAGATCACAGCTTCCTGATAAGTATCAGATAGGCTTACCACAAATTATTTGAGTGATTTTCCATACTTCACCTTTCAAACAGGATAGACTATCCGATACTTATCAGTAATCGAAAAAACAGGCCCTAAGTCAAGTCAATGAAATTCATAAAAACCTAAGACCTGGGACACAACCCAACCAAATCGCGTAGTCTCGCCTGCCTATCATTAATTTATCTTATAGAACTACAGCAAATTGTCCGTATATCGTATATCAAGTCGTACACAACTAAGTATTCCGTCGGTAAGCAGTTAGAAGCCCTAATTTATGAACAAGTTTAACCGGCGCCTAAATTGTACTACAAACTTGGCAAACGTCTTAGGTCTCTAACGAACACTTGATTACTTCTATTAAGTATATATTATAGAAATCATACTATTGTTAAGAATGTCAATCCGTACTTGCTGAATACTCAATATATGGTTTTGCTATTCAATAAATAATAATATCTCCCACACCGGTTTCGGTGACGGTGGCCAGTTTCATAGAAAACAGGCCTGTTAAGCAAGAGTAATTTTACAGTGCCCAAGTGTGTGCGCAGTACACAGGAGCACTATCTCTTCCTTTACTCTCATAATACAGTGGAACGGATTACCGACACGACTGGCGAGAGATTGGTGCAGGACCGACTTTTAACATGTCCATCCGACGCATGGATTATCTAACTTGTCAGATAATCAGGTGATCAGCCTGCATTGTCATAATCAAACTTGGAAATAACATGTTTCCAACGCGGGAGACGAACCCACGACCTCCGGGTCAAGAGCCGAGCTCTGTACCACTAGACCACGGAGGCGTCATTTTCAATAAAGAACCCCTTATCAATATCTAGATTAAAAAAGATGACTACACACATTTCAAGCACTATCGTATTTTCCTCGGGATTTAATGAGGAAAAAAGTACTTGTACACTTTGAGAGTCATGACCGTTTTGCTGAGCCAGCTACATAAAACTTAATTCACTCAGCCATTGAATGGTATCATAAAAATTAATAGTTTAAAAATACCAAAAAATACACTTTTATAGGTGCACGTAAAAGCGAAAATAAGTTATAGGTCGTTCAAGTTATCTCTATTTCTGGACTGAAATGTAAGCTATGGGCTTTTAATTAGAATATTTGAGTGTAAAAACGTGGGACGCTGGCACTGGAAAGATTTTTTGTATAACTTGCCGAGAAATCATGTTTAGCGATGTTTCGGGAAGCTGCTTACAGAGATCGGCGCTCTTACTCGGGGTAGAAGGAGGCCCTACATTCAACAGTCGGTTCAAAGTACCTGTCAACAGTGGTAAAATGTTAAGTTCTTTCATTACTTTTACGTGCGCCTATGAAAGCGTGTTTTTTCAACTAATAATTTATTTTATACTTTTCAGTTTATGCTAATGACATATTTTAAACACTGCTATGATACGATATCCATCATGAAGTTCCAGTTAATATGTTCCGGCTCCATCATCAGGTCAGCTCGCCCGTCCCATATTATTATATTGTCATTAAAATTACATACAACTGCCAATTTTCATGACTGTACGATCTGTAGAAAGTGGTTTGTTGAATGATGGATGAAAGAATTATTTATTACTTTTCAGTTCATCTATCATTTTTTGCTGCGGAAGTCGGTTTTTATTTTTTATTTAAAATTATATTTATGAGGGAATAGGGAATGTTAGTTAATTACAGAGTTTACCGGTGGCCCAACTTCCCTATCCCCCTATCCCTATTAACATTCCCTATTCCCTCATAAAGGTCGGTAACGCACTTGCGACTCGGATGTCGCGAGTGTCCATGAGCGATGGGAGTAGTTTTCCATCAAGTAACCCGTCTGATCGTTTGCCGCATAAATATCATTAAAAAAAATCGAAATCGGTCCACAAACGGCAGAGTTATATGTGGTCAAACATAAAAAAGAAGCCGGTTAAAGAAAGCGTTACACGTCGTTACTAAAAATTGCTGTAGATATAATACTTACTGCACTAGCAGTTCTCCAGGTAAACTAAAAATTTACGTAGAAATTGCTCCCCGAATGCAACTTATTTTAAACTTCGCTGTCTGGATTCTGAATAACTCAAATTCATCTACAAAATTAATGTTTAACTTTTATTAACTAGACACAATGAGTTATTACTACGCTTGCGACTTTATGTTTCTACGGCAAATGTTTTGATGTATGACTTAAGATGTAGCTTCATCATATTTCTGTAGAAATATAAAACTGGGAAAAGGGCAAAGAGATTTGGTTGACAAATAGGTGACCCATTAACTTGTTTGCCCCTAATTATATACATACTAAAAAATAGTAAAGTAGGACGTTAGTTCAGTGAATCAACAAAAATAAAATAATAAAAACACTAAGGGCCTATTTCATCGCTCACAGATAGTCTATTTATTTGACAGATACACATTTTGTATGGAGAATCTGTCAAAAAAGTTTTGGATAACCTAACAAAAAATTTAACAGTAAGCGGTGAAACAGGCTCTAAAAGACTTATTTTGTGCATAGTTGTGAATAAATAATAAAAAAAATATTATTCAATGCTCTCTGTTTTTTCATTATTGTGCATAAATAATATAAATATATTCATACATTAAAAACTTCATAAAACTTTTTCCACATACATTAAAAACTTCATAAAACTTTATAGCGAGTCTATGAAATCTAAATACTAAAGTTAATCGTTTACTCGCTTGTGTGTTTCTGTTTTCCAAATGTTTGACCTAGCTGATTTAAATTGCACCTATGTTGACCATAAATCATTATTGAACAATGGCAACAGCTTGTTCTTCCTATAAATCAGAAGACTTTTAAACAATAACTAGCTTTTAAAGTAGTTAATAACCCAGATTCGTTAATCACGTGGGGAACCCATTTTTTCAACAAAAACTGTCGTTTTGTCTATAATATACGGGATATTTCAACTCTGTCCAAGTTGCTTCATTGTTCTTGAATAATAATACTCTTCTGCATGAAGCATGGCTCTCATATGACAAGTGAAACTGATACTACTGTAATAAATCATCATAGGAACCCTACGGCATTCCATGAAACATTATATATAAGCTACAGATGTTTGTCAAATCAAAATAGGCTTCTAAAACAGTCGATAAATTATGAATCTTGAGCCCCAATGCGATAATGGAAGCTCTGGATTAAGTGAATCAATCCGGATCTAATTAATAAACATAACTAGTCCTCAGATTGGACTGGAATTATAAATACTCTGTTGTTATCATAGCTCCCACTCAAATTTCGGTGACTGCAAATTACGTTACAATATTATAGCCACTGACTAAACGTATTCGCAACTTTTAAGCTATCTATAATATGTAACATCGAGAGGATTGACTTTTCGCTTACAAAAAGCCGATCCCATATCCATCCACAACGGATCATTTCAATATCGTAACAAAACTTAGATACAAAATGTTTAATAATTCCGGTTAAAATTGTGATATAACAAATTTTATCACGGCTCTGATAAAGTGTGTCTTATTAATATAGAATTTACAGCCTCAAATAGTGGATGTTCTGAATCACTTGAACTGAGCGCAACCGTTTTTATCAAAGAAACGTGCAATAATATTTTAAGTCGATATAAAATATTATTTAAAACAAACACGTGCTACAAACGATAAAATTGCACGGAAGATAATTCTCGCAAAGTTATCTTTTCATCAGGATATTGTTTTCGCCGCATTGAAATTAATATTGGAGACATGAGAAAAGTTTGCACGAGCGTAAATAGTATTTATTACAGCAGTAACTTTTCATTAAAAAAAAATATATTCGATCCATTTTTTTCAGTCTTGCGAATTTAGAATTACTTTTGTGTTCATTTAGATACTACGAGGCTTATTCAGCCGGTTGTGGTGAATAATGCGATAAAGGCTAAAAAATAAGGAAGAAATCTGTAATTTTGAATTACAACAACTACAAAATGACAAAAAAACATATTTTGTTTTTGAATTGAAAAAACCTTCCTACACAGATGTATTTTTTATTTCTCATAATAGTTCTATCAGATTCGATAAATAGCCACAGAAATAAATAAATGTTTATACGTTTTTAGTCGACATAAACTTATTTCATTAACTTCTGAATATTGACTATTGGATACTTTTTTACTTTGGCTAAGTTCATTTCCTGATACTAAAAACCATCCTAGAAAATATCAGTGTTCAAATCAAGACGCTCAACTGTGTGTGTGCGTGTGAAGCATTTTCACACACGTGCGCAACTTATCCATCTAGATAAACGGATAATTGCTCAGTGAGAGAAGTCGAGCTCTCGACATTCTTAAGGATACGACTGACAATAAAATGCAGCATATTTAACGTTTACATTTCTTTTGCGTCTCAGAATTATAAATACGCTTTCTCACTAGTATTTGTTCGGTTCAAATTTTAAATGCTTCTGCAAAGATGTCTGTCTTTGTATGTCAACATTCTCTCTTTAACGTTAGGTTGATTAAATATTATTATTGATTGTTAGCCATGATTAACACTAACAATTACAAAGCTGTATGCAGCATATTTGACAAGAATCATTAGCAATCATAGACAGTACGTTATTTAATGTATTGATCATAGCGCCAACGCAAAAATTCGTTTAAGACAAGAGCTAGGAGCAATTTTTAAATGGGTGTTTGAGACAAGCTAAACCTTGTAATGTATATCTACTATTACACCACAATATGGAACTGCGGACCTGGCCGGTGAGAAGCGGGGCTAACAACACTTTAAAAAATCCAAAAATTTTAAGTTGCCATACATTTATTTTAGTTTGCAATAAATTTTCGCAAACCATTTTTGCACGCGCCTTGCAATGTTAAAACCTCTACTAAATCATCTGTCATTTTTTATTCTTTAAATATTAACCTATAACATATAAAAATACATATTGCCTCAAATATATTTTTGGAATATTTTTTTTTAATTTAGGTAAAATGTAGAGTAGGCCCTGCTTCTCATCCGCCACATCTGCCGTATTGGGGTGTACTATACAAATGTAATATATAACAAGGTTTTATGACAAAGTTTCAGTTTGCCTCAAATAGCTACTCCAAATTTGTGATCAGCTATGGAATTTTTATATTGGCTTTGGTATATTTTTAATACTTTAGGTAAAATTCTTGGGGTGTAATATGACAATGTTTACTCAAAATTTGCTATTAGCTCTCAGATTAGTTTACAAACATGACGAATATTTGAAACGAACGGTCAATTATTATTAATGCTAATTACAGACACTCTGATATTACTGCCGTGAAAATGTGTTATTAACAGGGAACAAAAGTAAAGCAATTTATTTCTTAGTTCTGCCATTTCATGTATCCTCTTGGAACAATATATAAATTGGCTCTTTCTGAGGCTACACAAAACGTGCAGGCCGAGCCCACCCTCCGTGAAATTTAAACATCTTCTCATAGATAAATCTTCAAAGAATAAATAATTCATAAAATAGATAATGGATCTTAAGGTTAAATATTTCCTTTATTGTTGAAGAGGTTCGGGCGGCCTCATTTATGTTTCAATAGGTCATTAATTTTGTGTTCAAATATTAAAATCTGTGATCACGCTCTCGGGTGACCCAAAGAGGGAAAAGTTTGTGATTTCGGACAGGTAATCCTAAAGGAAGCGCAAGATTAAGATTTATTTTGGATATTCATCGTTGTTTTATAAATTTGCCCTTGAGATATTCGCTCGTGTTCTAATGGAAGTTCGTAAATAAATCTCTGTAACGTGAAGTATACGACAGACTTGAATGGAGTTTAAGTGGACTTTGTCATTAACGTAACATTAATATATTCTTGAACGTACGAAGTTCACTTTCTGAATAAACAATAAGGCCAGAACATCTGAATCTCTATCTCAGTGTGAAACAGCTAACAAGGCTTAATAAATTTTATTTATGTGTCATATTTTTGGGCTTTGCTTGATATTTTTTAATTGCAGGATACCTTTAAGGTTTATAATTTTTTTTTAATGAATTATTTTGTGTTATAGAGACGCACTTGCTTAGCATTATACAATGCTAGATGAACTCAATTCCGCCTAAATTAGTTTATCATTTGGGGACATTACATTTTTCCTGGACAAAAGGTATCCTTTCCAAACATCCAGCACTGAGCAAAATTTCAACAAATTTTGCTCAGTGGCCCAAACCATCCATCTGTTACGACAGACAAACATTCACATATGTTATAATATTAAGATAGGATATTACCTAAACTTAACTAGTTAACTTTAACTGGTGAAAACGTACCTAAATAAGTTGCCCAATACAGGCTACACAGAGAAAAAAGTATTTTCATATACCATCAGGAAAAACGAAATAGTGCCACACTGTGGACCTCAGTAACTTGGTCGCGTTATGTTATAAACCAAGCCTACAAATGACGTCTTACATGAAGTTGACACATTTCGACCAAATGACGTAGGTCCGTTAACTGGTTCTCTTTTTTTACTTACAATTATGTATGTAACTTAAAACAATTATTGATTGTTACATTAGCTTTAAGACATATTATTGTTACTTTCCATCTTTTAGGTAAAAGATAGACCCGTGCGTGTTTCTTACGCCGGTTCTTCTCGCGGGGTTAGTACCCGAACCGGTGGTAGGCACTGTAGTTTCGACGTTCAGAAAGTTTACTTAAAGTACTTATTTTGAATAAAAAGTTTTTGATTTTTTGTACTTATTTAAATTATAAGAAATACCATCGGGAGATGGTACTTAATATCTTTCAATCACTTCAGTTATCCACCATCAATAGTTTTCCTAAAATCAATGCTGAAACTGGTAAGCCAGTATTCGGATTCCATTGGGCTGAAATGTAGCCGAGAGATGTCAAGCTTGTGTCACGTGACACCTCCCTATAATTTACTTTGAGGTTATCTGAAATTCCGAGTAGTGGGACAATCTTGCAAATGGCGTGTGAGGCGTGCATATTAATGGTGTCCTTACATGTTATTCAGCGATGCCCTTCGACCCGGATAATATTATGAGCGCCATCTTTCTTGTTTTATTTGTTTATGCCAAATAATTGCATTTATTCTGGCCATTAATGCCGTTAACATAAAATCATAATTTCACTAATTTTATTTTCGTTTCAAAATTCTTTTAATATCTTCACTTACAAAAAAAGTTGTTCATCTATACTAATAATATAAAACTGAAGGGTTTGGCCGAAATAAAAAAAATATTTTTATGTTGGAGTAACCATTTATTGAGGAAGGCTATAGGCTATATGACATCACGCAACGACCAATAGACGCCGGACAGTAAACAAAAAATGTTGTAAAAACTGGAAAGTTTCACGCGAACACATTCGCATGCATTCGTGAGCATGCAAGTGAGAAATAAATGAGACCTCCCAAATCTCTTACATCAAAACTTACATAAAATTAATAGTATAATATTAACTAACATTCTTTTTCAATATTCGCTATGCAAATATATAAAAACGACTGGCATTATCTATTGCCTATCTGCAAAACCACTAAAGTGGTTTTAATTCGTGTGCGTTTAAGCGCGAAACCGTTTTCTACTTGGAAAATTTATTTTGCTGTTCCTTTAAAATACTACCAGATTTGTGTATTCTTTTATCTGGTTCACAGTTTGATCAATTTCGTTTGAGTTTAAGTTCAGTTTAGATATGAAAACGATAAATGTTTTAGTCTACTAGTACATTACAATTTTTCGGTTATTGTTAGGGTTCCGGAGCGAAAAAGCAAAATGGAGCACTTATAGATTGTTCATGTCTGTCCGTCCCTCCGCATGTCACTGGCTATCCATTTTTGAGATGAACCAATAGATTTTCGATTATTGAGACTATCGTTACATACAGACATACGTATGTAACGATATTTTCAATAATCGAAAATCTATTGGTTCATCTCAACAATCTGTCATCTAATTTTTCGTATGACTGGGATGGTCGTGCCAATCCTGACCAAGAGAGTGACTGGTGTACGGGTACCAAACTTCTTAAGATTTTTATTGTAATAAACACATCCAAAACCCAGGAATAACAAAAAACTTTTCTTCCGTCGACTGGATTAGAACCGCAACCCCCAGTTTAATATATTAACTGGGGGTATATATAATCTGTGGCTCAGAGGTCGTCAAAAAGCCAGAACGATACTAGCAGCATCATAAAATCTCCGACAATTTCGTTAATCACACGAACAAGAGCACACATTTAATGCGATTAATTGCTAGGACTGAAACATGGAGTAATAAAAATTTTACCGCGCCACTCCCTAACAGATAATTTGATATTGTCTTCGCACAGCTAGGGCTGCTACCTGTACAAAAATTTTCTTTGCCAAAAGACGTTTTTGTTCGTAAAATTTTAGAATAATGGCAACCCCGACAGACACGATCTTTTCTAATTAGTCTGTAATTCCGTTACGACAATACCTCTTAATAAATTGAGGAATCGCAAAAAAGCTTTTTATTTTAGCTCACCTAATTGTCAAAATATCGTTTTGTAAAGATTTTATTTCCTTGGTTGTCTTTTGTTTCATTAACAAAAGACTGAATTACACTTAATCGGCGACACTCAAGATGATGTGATGTTCAATTAATAGAAAATGAATTAATAAAATATAATCAAAATTAATTTAAAATATAGCTGACGGGTAAAAAAAATGCTACCCACCAATCAAATCGAACTACACTTACTATGAATAGAACGCACATTTTTATTTGGATGTTATAAAAACGCTTTTACGAATATACAAACTAGAAATGTTTAATCCAATACAAACTGCGCGTTATTGTATCAAATTGTATTCTAAAACATTTTAAAATGTTTTTGACGTTTTAAAGCGTTACAGCTTCATCTAACCGAGTTAAACGAAGTGTTCAAATTCATTGAAGTCTAACGTATTATTAGTTTATGCACGGCTCACATATTTCGGTCTCGGCGCAGCTTCGAGTCCGTTGTTACGCAACCAACGTATTTGCTGCACTTGAATTATTTTTTTTCAAAATAAGTTCCCAATCTAAAAAAATCTCATTTTTTATTCTAAGGATATATTAAATACCTTATGGTGGTTTTTAACTGTCGTTAAATAAATGTAAAACAAAACACAAAATTAACTAACATCAAACTCACCTAAAAATCATCCATCCTCATATTTATCGGAACCATAAAATTAACGATTCGCACTATCGAGTCTGTGAACGAAACTCACTGGGTGCGAAAGTTTATGTCGCGGTATCGAAGTTGGTTGTAGGGGCGAGTATCGTGCACTCGGTCTGCCCTGCTAGTGGCGGCGCGCGGGGCACGGGGGCGCATGCGCGGACCCTGGGACACTGACGTCACTACCCAGGGCTGCCACCTTCACGATATTCCCGCGTCCTTGCAAACGTAACGTTGCCAGCCCTGGAGGGATGTGACGAACCCCGACCTCGTTACCGCACGCGAACCTCAAACGATGAATCTTCACTATTTATTTAATTTTGCAATCCAAATTGTGAATAGAGATAAATTTTTGCGCTCTACGTTAGCCACAAGGCTAGTAATGTTAATATATCTTGAGGTTGTTTTTTCAATGTATAAGTATATTTTGTCAAATTTACTTAAAAGAAAGGATCATAATCATAACATAATTTTGTCAAATGTGCTTAACATTTCAACATACTTATAAGAGGTTGTACTTACCCCGCTGGTCAATGTATAGTGGGGAAAATTGAAAGAGAGCCGTTGACGAACCTACATGATGTAGGTTTAGGTAGGTTACATACATGGAATTGACATATGTCAATTCCATTTAAGTCTTTATCTGACGGCTGAGTTTGACATAACGCGACCAAAGTGCTTGGATCCACGATCTGTATCTGTTTCAACTTCTCTGATTTTACAAGCCTTAACAGACTGTGTCAGTCAGTTTCAACTTTGAGTTTTATTAAGAAGATTCTTTAATTTTTATTATTTTCAAATTAATAGAATGTAAAAATCATCTGATTTATTACCTAACGGACCACTCATCTAAGCCTGCGATATCCCCTGCTAATGAAACCCGGCTTCGACAGCCAATCAGTGATTTAAAATGGCTTTAATTAGTGCGGTTTTTAAATAGATTCAAGTGCAAGGCAAACATATTAAGGGCATGTTTTATCTGTGCTTTCCGATCAGTGCCCTATAGGCGGTATAGGTATATCAGCAACTTATTTGACAGATAAAGTATAGAGATTCTGTCAAATATAATATACATGCATATTATATTTGTTAAATAATAGTTAAATTGTTTTTTGTTCCGTCGGCTGGAGTTTGTGGTTATAGGGGCAGATATGTATATGTATGTATATTGTATATACATAATCTGTGAAAATTTCGATTCTCTAGCTAATACCGTTCTTAAGATACGGCGTGGATATAGACGGACGGACAGACAACGAAATCTTAGTGATTTGGTTCTGTTTTTAACCCTGTACGAAGCCCTGATGGACGTTTGTGCTCTACGAGAAATTTAATGTCTGTCATTCCGTTTTTTTACTTTTACCACAAAACGCCCGACGGAAAAATCCGGGTAGTGCACAAATGCCCTTACTGGCTTAGTGCTAGCGCGCATTAGCGACTATTTGCCACCGTGTCTTTCTGTGTTTGTGACGGTTTTTATGAAATATCCTGTTTTCAAAAGCGCGCATTACTATTGTGTGAGGCCCGAGCCTAAGAGCTGATAGTCATAGGTGAGGTGACAAAAAACAAAAAGTCACGGCGACAAAACACACCATGTGCGTTAGTGCGTTAGACCTTCAGTGAACTTTTCAGCACTGACTCTCATAATGCCAAATTAATCAATAGCCAACACATTATTCGCAGCTCTTATTAATTACAATGCTGCTAATTAAAACAAGTAGATTGCTGATTAACTGTTTACAACTACTTATTTATTACTCAATCAAGAGATTAACTAATTAATAAAACACACTATTTGTGTTTAATTTGCGCTTGTCATTTGTTATTGTCTGTCTGCGTAAAATAATATTAATGTAAAGTGAAATGTTTATTTTCTATTATACAAAACTGCATAAGCCAGCAGTAAGTTTTCATTAGGTTTAGCCCCGGCCGGCAACATTTAAAGGCCTAAAACTCTTCTGATGTTGCGAGTGTTAATGGGCGAAAGTGGGTAGTAGACAATACATAATATAAGCATAAGCACATAAGACATTCATTAGATATTTCCAAATGTCTGAGATATTTTTCTTCTCCCCATAAACTCGGTCCATTCAGCTTGACCCAAGCTATGATATTTACCAAACGCAGACTTTTATTGACTAGTGAAACTTCGTAAGCAAACTTTTAATTATCATATCGAATAGCCTGGTTCAGAACTTAGTTTGAGTTACTACTAGTATTTTCCCGCGGCTTTGATGATTTATCCCAATACCCAATGGAACATTCTATAAAAAAAAGAGTATCCTAAATTCTAGGTTATCTTATACTCTACCTATATGAGGAATTCTACCTGTATAAGGAACGTGAGTGAGTGGCCGATTTCCATAGATATTATTTTCAGTCTATGTCACTCTTTAATAATGTAGCAAGTAGTGTAATAATGTAGAAACTTAACGGTGGAAGAATTTTTGAAATCGGATGAGTAGTTTTTGAGTTTATTCGTAAAAAACATACAAAAATACAAATCTTTATTAATAGTGTATTTGTGAGTAATGTAAGGATTTTGAAATTAAATCTGTTAATTCATATAGTAGGGGAGCCCAAAAGGGGAATTTTGGATTTACTAAAACGCGTCGAATTAAGATAGGGGCTGTTAAAAATACGCCAAAGAACACTTTCACATGAGGAAGTGATGATTTAAATGTGAGGTTAGCCTTTAAAAACATAGAAAAACAAAGCGTCATATTTTTATGACCAAGCATGCCAGATAATCTATGTAACATTCAGCTAAATGCTTTAGACCTTTCTGTCTAATATCGTGTAATAAATATTCAAGCAAAAAAAATTAAATACTTTTCTTTTTTATACACTTAAAGTCGATGCAGCTTCTTATCCAACTGCCAAAATAAAAATAGCTCGTATTCTTTCTTCTCCATTTTACCTTGTCTACAAAACGTAATAGTTAGAGACCTAGTACGTTTTGTAGATTAGGTAGACTCGAGATTCATGAAGATGACGCTCGAGTTATTCCAAAAATAGCACTTTCACCTCCTCTGCAAGTATATTTAATAAATATATTTTTGGAAAAATCTACGCGCCACGTTGCGGTGAGAATTTACGCATAAAAAAACAACGAACTTTCGGACATCTATTCAATATTTTTTTTACATGAAAATACTTTTTCATTACGGGAAGTTATAAAAACCAAATAGGCAACAAAGTATTAAGTGTTTTCTGGGAATTGTGAATCGAAGCAAACGTGATCGATGGCCTGAGCAACTTTGATCGGATTTACCATTCAACATTCTTCGGGGAATTCTTTGTGAGAACTTGAATAGAGGTTGTGTAGTATGTGCTTACTCTTAGTAACAAAGATTTTTGTTATTTATTAACTGACCTGACAGGCGTTGTCCTGTCTTAAATTGAAAACAAACTGATCGAACCAGTCCATACAAAACGTCCGCGACTTATTGTCTTGTTTACACGTATTATGTAGATAAGTAGTTAACTAAATTTTAAGTCACTTAAGTTACAACTTGCTACTAAATTTTTAACCGACTTTCAAAAACCAGGAGGTTATATGTTCGGCTGTGGATATTTTTTTATTTTTTTTTATTTTTTTTTTATGTATGTTCGCGCATAGCTCGCCGTTTGTGAACCGATTTTCAAAATTTTTTCTTTGTTGTTTAGGGTATTGTTCCGAATAGGTCCCATATTCACCA